>VXAC01005621.1:214175-247933 GCA_013399225.1 Rhipidura dahli | reverse complement strand
AAAAAAAAAAAAGGCAAAATCCAAGAAAACGCAGCAAATGGATAAAATAACCCGTGCAGGGATTGGATGGTGCAGTGGGGAAGGTTCTGTCTTGGGGCTGAAATGCAAATCCTGTGGCTTCAGGTGCGCTCGGGGCTCCTGAGTGAAATCACAGCCTGCTTTTCTCAGCTGCTGAAAGCCCCTTTTTAGGGGCAATTTGGTTCCCTGCCTTTTCAAAGGGAAATTTCCTGCACCTTCCTTTTCCCCGGGCTCTGTTTACAGGTGACAGATGGGTTTAGAAATGTGCAACTCGTCACCAGAGTGACCCTGCCCGTTAGCGGTGCTGTGTGCAAGGTGTGTTTTGGGGAGTTTCAGGAGNCTTTGTTCATTTTAGATTTTTGGGGTTTTTTTGCCACATGGACTGAGAAGGTTCAAGCCGTGCTTTGAATTCGGGCTTCAACCAAATCCAAATTAAACCCCGACCTCCTCCCAGTCAGGTATCTCAGCAATAAAATCGAGGAGATTTCACAATTAATGGATTGGGGATTTACAACCACTTTTAGTCAGTCCCATTTTACACTGAGCATCACAGCAGAGCACAAAACCCAACCCTAATAATATACTATATATAATAATATATAATAGTATTACATAATATATAATGTAGTATAATATATGCTAATATATATTAATACATAACTATATAGTATATACTATATGATATATAATATTAGTANTCGGGGCTCCTGAGTGAAATCACAGCCTGCTTTTCTCAGCTGCTGAAAGCCCCTTTTTAGGGGCAATTTGGTTCCCTGCCTTTTCAAAGGGAAATTTCCTGCACCTTCCTTTTCCCCGGGCTCTGTTTACAGGTGACAGATGGGTTTAGAAATGTGCAACTCGTCACCAGAGTGACCCTGCCCGTTAGCGGTGCTGTGTGCAAGGTGTGTTTTGGGGAGTTTCAGGAGAAAAAAATGGGCAATTTTGGGGGAGTTTCGGTAGAAAAATGGGTGATTTTTGAGAGTTTCAGGAGGAAAATGGGCATTTTTGAGAATTTCAAGAGAAAAATGACCATAGTTGGGGAGTTTCAGGAGAAAAATGGGTGTTTTGGGGGGAATTTCAGGAGAAAAATGGGCTTTTTTCTCAGTTAGCCCACTTGTGCTCTTTAAAAGGTCGGTGAGAACCCTCCTGGTGTTTGTTTTGGGGAGAGCAATTCTCACCTTGGTGGTGAGTTCACCTTCCTACCTGGCACCTGGATGCTCCAGCATCTCTTTCCAAGCCAAATTTTGGGAATAAAATGCCTGGAGAAAATGAGACCTCCAAACTCATCACCCCAAGGGCTTCCCTGACTGAGGAGAGCATTTTTGTCCCCTGCCTGTTCCAACCCAGGCTGGGAGGCTCAAGACATCATCTTGGTTTCACCTAATCTGGAGCTGCCACCACCGCGTTGGAGAGCCGGGATTTGGAATGTTCCCCACGGAATCAGCCCAGGGAATTCCAAAATCACCTCGGGGTTTGGTACCATAAGGTCTTTATTGCCTCGAGATGCCCTTCAGGTCGTGAATTCCAATGAGGAATGCCTTCCAACGGGACACAGCTCCTTCCATAGCTTTTAAAGCTTCAGTGAGCCCCAGAAATCCTCGCTGCCAGATATTCCATTGGCAAACAGGGATCAGCACTTCCAGGCAGTGCAGTACCTGCCCGTGGCTGCTGGAAGTGGCATCAGAGGCATTTTTAATTGAGCTAATGATTGTTGTTGTCTTTAAAGGATAATCACTTGTCGAAGTTCTTTAGGGGTTTGGCACTGGAGAGGGAGTGGTTTCCTGCATAACTGGATTCAGACTAAAACAGCTGTGACCTTGTAAATGAGGTGGATGTTTCCTAGGGAAGACAACTCTTGGAGCAGTGGGAGGGAGCTGTAGTTGGAAAGGGGATTTTTAACAACAGGAGACCACGCTGTGAGGTGGGGAAGGCTGGAGGAAGGACTGGGAGGGACCTGGATGTGATGGGTGAATGAAGATCCAAAAATGACTTCAATATCTGAGGGTGCAGAGATGCTCCAGTGCAAAGAGAGGGTTGGCGTGGCGAGGCGGGATTTTGGCTCGCTCTGGGGATGGGAATATTGGAAATCATCTGCCAAACGGAGCTGATACAGCAACAGCCACCTCCAAGGGCAGAGCCTGCAATTCCTGCTCCGTGATGGGTGTGGATGTGCCACGGGCAGAGCTCGGTGCCTTGGCCTCTGCTCCACCCCTCAATGCCGCAGGATCCGATTTTAAACCAGCTCCCCCCAAAACCCAGCACTGAACAGCACTGCCAGGCTCAGCAGGAAAGACTCAGCAACATTTAAATGAACAGCTCTGTCAGCTACGAATTTTGGTCTCTTTGTGGTTTCAGTCAACTCTTGCAGCCTGAGATTATTATTCCTTTTCCCCCGTCTGCATTTCCCCGTTCGGAGCGGGGATTACCTCACATCCAGGCTTTCTGTTTGACCCGGATTTCCAGTGAGGGGCTGAGCTGTCAGTGCTGCAGGCATCTGGAGAGACCCAGCACTGGAGTACCCAACCTGATTGCAAACGTACCTGCGGAGGTGTTTGCAGTGAGTGTTGGGTGATCACAGCCTGAGCAGCTCCCAAATCCTCCCAAGGCTGGGGCAGGAACCTTCATGCCTGGGAAGCAATCGCTGCAGCCTTGGTGCCCTTGTTTTAATGATGTTTCTGAGGTTTCCTGGACAAGCTGCTGCTCAGCGATGAAGAAAGGCGCTCGCTGTCTGCTCCAGCTTGTTTCTTGGAAAGCTTGGAGCAGAGGCTCATGGCTGGTTATGGATAACATCAAATTGGCTTTTTCCCCCGCTCTCTCACCACCCAGAGCTGCCCCAGTCCTCGCTGCTGTCTTCCCATTTCTTGGCTAACTGGGGGAAGGAAAGCTCCCTGGCAGCTCGCCACGCCGAGCCCCCCAGCCCTGATTTATTATCACCAAAACCAGCTGCAGATGTTGGCCGGGCCGGGGCTCTGCTGCCAATTAGGGCGTCTCATGCAGAGATTCCTGCTCTGCTTGCCTGGCACTGAGGAGAGCAGGGATGAGGGGAGTGGGGCTGCGCCATAAAAAACGGAGTTGGAAAAGATGGGGAATGGGTTTCACCTGGACAGGTAGGGGCTGGAGCAGTGTGGGAGGAGGTTGGGCCACATTTCAGGGATTTCAGCCCATTTCTTGGGTCTTTCACAGTGAATGAAACCCTAATGAACTCTAAACTCACTGAAACTCACCCAGCCCCTATGGTCTGGGGGCTTGAGATTGGTCTGGGGTTCACTGAAAGTCTGTCTGAACTTTTCTGTATTGGAAAGCACCCTGGGAGGGTTTGGCTTCTGAAGCCATTTGGGGAATGGTGAGGAAAAAATGGTTTTCTGGGAGTTCTTGGATGGAAACAGCACCACTTACAACCATGGAGAGGGGAGAGGAGGAGATACAAACATTTCCAGGGTTGTAAAGTCCATCCAGCCTCAGGTTAGACATTTCCTCCTGCTGTTAATCCATTGCTTAAATCAAACAGGTCACAAATCTCGATAATCTCATTCAAAATTAGGGGGATATAAAACACGATTCCTTGAATCCCTTTATTCTACTTCTGTTACATTTCTGGTCCATGATCTTTGGGGCAATTTCAGCAATAATTTCCCAACGCTGCATTTCCAGTGCTCCACGTGACCTCTTACATCCAAAAGGCTGCTCTGGGTATTATAACCAGGATGAATATCACCAGCTTAGATTTTCAACGCTCAGTGCAGCATCACAATTGCAATGTGACAAATTTAAATACAGCTGAAAACTGTGGGAATTAAACTGGGAGGGGGGAAATTATCTGAGTGCAGAGTGAAGAGAGGAAAATCTGACAGTTTCATTCATTGGTCTCATTAGCACCTGGGATGGGAGGATGCTCCTTTGGGTAAGAGCAGTTGTGGTTCTTAATAAGGAGCCTGAAATAATTTATTTTTCATTACCTTGGTGTTTTTTAGTGTTGGCTAAAACTCCTGAAATTCAGAAAAAAATTTAAAAAATCTGGAAGGTGTTCTGCTACTCACTAATTCTCACAGACCTTCTTAACACAGGGTTTACATTGATGCCGTGTCCTGAGACTTTCTAAAAATAAACAAATAAAGAGTCCAGGAGAACCTAAAGACGCCTTTCCCTAAACATTTACCCTTCCTACGGCGTGTCTGCGTCCATCTCTTTATGCTTCCCGTCATTTCTAAGGTTAGTAGGAAATAAATAACCTCTCAGACTGTTGGTTTATAACCTGTGTATTTCCAGCTCTGGATATTTGATTTAAAAGCGGCTCTCAGTGACCTCCTCGGGTATCAAGTGCTGAGTGCTCCGAATGAAATGCAAAAGCTGAACCCGATGGGAAGGAATTCCTTACGTCCACACATGAGATCAGAGCCCATTAGCCACCAATATTAGATTAAATGAGACTAAACACTACAGAGGGCGATTTTCCCCTTCTCCCAGTGGTTTATTATTGCCCTAATGCAAAGCACCGCTTGGCTGGGGAGAGCTGGCAGTGTTTAGTCTCTCCCCGGGAGCTGCGCTCGGGATGCTCCGAGGGGATCCCGGAATTTCGGAGCCTTATCTCCAGAGCAATCTGATGCACGGCCCCGGCAGAGCAGAGGGGTGAAACCCGAGGACTGGGCTTTGCTCAGACTCGAGAGAGACATAAAAGGCTCGATTTTCCCCTTCAAGGGCCCAGATGGATTTCCCAGTGAAGATGGGGTGTTGTGTTACCGGAATGCACCGAAGGATTTTGTGAGCAAAAACCGCCCCCCAGTAAAGCCCCACAGCTCCTGTTGGGGCTGGGGAATTAGGATGCTCAAGAAGGGCCAAAAACACCCACCTGAAGTCAAACCAGGAGTTTGGGTTCTGCCAAAGCTTCCCTGGCACTGGCACTTGGCTGAGCTCTCCGGGCATCCCCAGAGCTGAGTGTGCTCAGTGTGTGGGACGAGGCTCTGCAAGGAGGAGCTTTTGTTTTGTCTTTGCTTTGTCTGTTGGGGAAACTGAAAATTGGTTCCTTCCAGCAGGAATTGCTGCTTGCCAGCGGGACACATTCCCCAGGATTGAAATGTTGTCTTGCTTGTGGCAGAGCTGATCAGTGCTGGGTGTCTTTCTGAATTTTTCACTCTCTCTAAGGAAAAATGGCAGGAAAATTTTCTGCTGGGTCTCCTGAGGGAGTTAAGGGATGCTTGGCCAGGTGAGTCCTACCTCAGTCTCAGGGATCCTCCTCCTGTTTTCTTGGAAACAACAAAATTGACACAAATCATGTCCTATTCTCTTCTGCCTTGGGAGAAAAAAAACCCACCCCAGTCAACCCATTCCTTCAGGCTCTCAAGGATCCTGCACTGTCAGGATCCCAGGGAGCCAGTGGATCCTAAATTCTCCCCAGTGGGGGGAATCTGAGCGAAACAAGCCCCACATTCTGCTCAGGATATTTTTTGCAACCCAAATGTGATGCTCTGGTGCGACACAGAAACGCTGCCAAAACCACACTGCATCCAAATGCTTCACAGAGCTCAGGCAGATTTTCCTGAATTCTTGTTTCAGAAGGAAAAAAAAGCTGCAGCAGAATAAAGTCAATCCTGGTCCTACTGTTATCAAGCATCACTCTGGATTTTCAGGCATTTCTGCTAAAAAACTTTCTGTAGAATGAACGCAGCAGCGTTAGAAATTTGAAACTGGAGTAAAGTTTGGATGTAATAGAATATTTCCATCCTCTCAGGTTTTCAATTACCTAACTGATTTGCGTATTTGGAATTTTGCTCTTGCCTAAAAACCCCACGATTTTAGGAATCCTATAATCCATTATGAACTGGAGCTCCCTTTTCTGCACAGAGCTGATTTTCCCTTCCTGCAAGGTGGTGCAGAAGACTTTGAGTAGTTCAGTGAGCAGCTTACACCTGGATGCTCACCTGTGGTGGGTATGAATTCCCACCAAGTATTTTTTGTCAGGTCCAAAGCACCCATCTGCAAAGGAAGGAATGATCATGGGTCTCCCAAATCCCAGTGAGTTGCCTTAACCATAACATTATTCTTCCTTTTGGTGATTTGGTGGAGTTTGGAAGTATTTTTAATAATAATAATAATAATTACTATTATTATTTCTTTTAGTATTATTTGGAAGCTTTTAATTGTAATTAATAATGCACCGAGCAGAGCAGCAGCAGCTGCACTGGTGCTTGGTAAAACCAAAGACAATATTTTATGATTTAAGAAGATTTCAACCTCCAGCCTCAACCAGAAAGCAACCTGCAGCTGGAACAAGGAATCTGACAACGTGCTGGGGTTTTTTAGATGCCACAACATGCTGGGTGTGGAGATTCCTGGTGTGAGGGACAGAAAAGTGGCTCTAGGGATGAAGGGCCTCTGCTTCTGGGGAGCTGCAGGTTCCCCATTAGAGGTGACCAACAAACCCCACCCCAGCAGCTCCAGAAACAGCCCCGTGAGTTCCTGGGGAAAGTCTCACCTGCTTTTGTCCACAAACCCTTCATTTACCCCCTGTGAATTCCCCGTGGGATTGGAGATGGGCAGGGTTGGGGTTAATATTGGCAAAGTTGGGGTGATTCCCTGCAGTATTTGTGCTCCTCAGCCAAAACTTTTGCAGCCTCCAGCTCCACAGCTGGGTAAGATTGTTGGGTGCAAGAGGGGCAGCTACTCCAGGTGGTTAACCTAAATATTATCCTGCTCCAGACATTAATTTGGTGCAGAACTTCTGAATCTGAATAGAAAATTCAAATTTTAGACCAACACGGAGCAAACCTCATCTCCCTGATGAAGAGGGGGAGGAAAAGATTGTTGGGTGTAAGAGGTGCAGCTAGTCCAGGTTGTTAACCTAAATATTATCCTGCTCCAGACATTAATTTGGTGCAGAACTTCCGAGTCTGAGTAGGAAAACCAAATTTTAGAGCAACATGGAGAAAACCTTGTCCCCTGATGAAGAGGGGGAGTGAAATCCCTTTGGGAAAAGAGGCTCAGCCCCGCTGTCCCTGCCAAAAGAGGAGCCAGCAGAGGTTGGTGGGCCTGGTGTGGCCGGGACATCTCATCAATGCTCTGGCTTTAATTGAGTTCTTTCACTGCTCATACACTTTTAATAACATCTGGAGACAGGCAACCCAAGGCCGTGGCTTCTGTTCCTGATAGATTCCTTTGCGCCGAGATTTAATGGATTAGCCAAAATGATGTGAAAAAATGGATCTCTGATTTATGACCTGCAATTTTTCGCTTACTGCAGCATTTTTTTTCTCTCCCCCCCCCACTCAATCAGCGTTTTCCACCCTGTTAAAGCCTTGTGTGAATAAGTGCTATGTTGTGTTTCTGGATTTGCCCGGAGGGCTCATCAGACGACCCTTTGCCTACAGTCCCCACCAGGCCATTTAAACAGGAAGTTTAATTTTATAGTATTAAAAAAGAGAAAACGGTACTTAATTATCTGGCTGTGAAACAGCAGTACTCTTTCTTAATTTTAGTAGCTAATAAAATGCTGTTCCTGCAGTTAACTACTTCTGGTCCAAATGCACTACAATTTTGGCTATTTGAATAGAATATTTTATGAACTGTTATATATTGCACTACAGTTTTTAAACTCCACTATGACATATTTCTCTCAAGATTTATTAGCATTTTTTATTTAAAACAATATATTAAAGAGAGGAGAAAGAGTAATCTTAGCTAAAATTCAAATATTAGAAAAACATAACATAGACCAAATCTTTTCATTTAACTTCCCCCCTCCTCCACCTTCTCCTCTCCCACCGTTGCTATAAAAAAGTTTTTTGGAACAACAACCCACACCTGCATCATTAATTCAATATGTCTTCCACCATGACTCAAATCAGAGTATCAGTTTCAGGGGCCATTTGCTACTTAAATGACTTTATGAAAACAAGAACAATGAGCTGCCCCTATGCAGCCCTGACTCCAACTCTGGCTAAAATAAACCTCGACATCTTTTATATCCCCGTGCATTTCTTTCTTTCCCAACAGTTGCCTCTCTGCTGTTCCCCCCGCCTGCTCTGAAGCAAAACGGGCTCATTAAGTGCCAGGTCTGCTGTGTGCAACTGTCTTCAGAACCTCGTTAAAGCCTCGAGCCGGGGCAGGGTGTCTGTGCCCAGGCACAAGCCCATCTGGAAGTCTGCTAAATTAAAAATTATTTGGGGTGAAAGGCTTTTGTCGCAGCCCAGGCTCCGAGGGAAGAGACTCCCTGCTCATACTGGTAAAATTGGGATTATTTCCCCCCCCAGTTTGAGATGCTGATGGAGGAATGGAGCAGATGAAAGGAGCTGTGTTGGTCCCGTTGTTGCAGTGGGCTGAGGGTGGTTACAGGGAGGCTTTTTGCCCTCAGGTTCTGGGTTCTTGGAAAGCTGGTGCTGATCACGCACCTCAGGTTGTGCTGGGGAGGTTTTGATGGGATATAAGGAGATTATTTCTTCACAGGAAGGCTTGTCCAGCTTTGGAACAGGCTTGCCAGTGTCCGTCCCTGGACAGCGCTCTGAGGCACAGGGTGGGATGGTTGGGGTGCCTCTGCAGGGCCAGCAGCTGGGCTGGATGATCCTCGTGGGTCCCTTCCAGCTCAGGAGATTCTAAATGTCCATCAAATGTGTGGATGTGACACCTGGGGACATTTTTTAATGGTGAGCATGGTGGTGGGGCTAAGTTGACCCTCAGACCTGACGATCTGGGAGGTTTTTTTCCAATGCTGATGGTTCTGGGAGCTCCAGTAACAAACTGCTCTTCCTCTGGTGCTCTACTAGGGGGTGTATCCCCGTTGTAGTAGCTGATTTAACGGAGTCACCTCTCATTCCAAGGGTGCCCCTACTCCACACAGGCCAGATTGTCACCTTGAGTTCCCCAGGGGGCTCTGGGTGTCATCTCTGGTGGGGGAAGGAACTCAGAATGGACATCCCACACAATTCCTTACGAGTCAGGAAGGGAATAAAGGAAATGATGCTTTGTTTGCAGAAAGGATCAAACCCCAGTGAGCATCTGCTGAGCCTTGGCTGTCACTTAGCGATGGAAGACACGCGATTCCTGCTGCTCCTGATGCCTCAGGTTTGAACTTTTATATTTTCCAAACCCTGCAGTGCCCAGTGTGTAACTCTGGAGTTCCCTGTTCCCTGTTCAGTGCTGCTCTCTGTGCTGGGCACACACAGCAAAGCCTCTCCAGGCTGCTCTCCAAGGACACCCAGCCCCTCCTGGGCCCAAAAAGTATCAAACAAAAGCCTCTGAGAGGGGGGCAAGCTGAGGGCAATTCCATCATTAACTGCAGCTTTAATTGGAGAATGAACCCTGAGATGCAAATGAACCAAACCTAGAAAAGTGGGAAGAACTCGTGGCCTCTCAGGGTCCATCTCGGGGCCCATCTGGGCAGCACCTCTGGCTCCCCAGGGGTACCTTTGGAGGCCTTTCCAATAAATCCCCACCTTTATTCCCTTATTTCTGTCTGGGCTCTGTTTCTAGGAGGCCACCCAGGGCATCACTCCCACTCCATGGAGCAGCCAGGCAAAGGGAAGCTCTCACCATCGATTCCGTGAGTCGATGCTTTGGAGGGAAAATCCTTCAGAGCTGGGCTGCTGAGGGTCAGCTGTGTGCAGTCGGTTCATTTGCAGCCTTTGAGACACTTAGACCATGATCAATATCAGCCTTGGATGGCAGCAAAAATAAATGAGGTTATCCCTGACGTACTGTTGGAAATCTCGCTGTGCTGGAGGTTGTCCTCACACTGAGGAAATGCATCTCCAGCGCTGCAAAAGTCTTGATTTTTGTCAGTGGTGTGGCTGCTCATCCCATGTCCCAAATCCAGCTCTGGATTGCTTGAAAGGGGAAGAAAAAAAAGCTGCCTATTCACTTGCAAAAAGCTGCTGCTTATTATATCCCTTCTGCTTTGGTGCCCCCTAATATAGACATCGCTAAAAATCTTCCCAGATCTATTTCGAAGGCTGTCTGAGCACAAATATTTTGTTGATGGCAAAAAAAGGGGCTTGTTGGTATATTTGAGAGTCTTCAAGGGCTAAATCGGGGTTGGAGGGGAGCCAGGTGTCTGGAGAGCATTGGGGAAGACAGTTTGTACAATGTGTAGCAGGGAGGGCAGCGAGGAAATACATCAGGTTTAAGAAAAATAATGAACAGTCAAACGACAACAGCAAAAAATCGGGGTGGAAGCAAGGAAAATGGTAATTGAAATCAGAGTAATGGGATTAAAAAGAGGTTTGACATTAGGAAGATACTAAAAGTGGATTGTTTTTAGCGGCAGAGTTGCTCGTTTGTGTCATAGTAGCCTTGAATTCTGGGCGTGGAATTCGGAGTTCAGAGGAAATGTGTTGAGAGAGGCTCGACAAAATGCGTCTGTGGGTGAAGGTAGCAGGAGATAACTGTGCAGAAAATCCTGTGCAGCCCAATATTGGCCGTTCTGGATTAATCAATGGATGGAACAAGGCCAGAAAATCACTCCCTGGGTGCTCCAAGCATCTCCTGGCCAAGGGTGTCGGGAGGAGCAGATGAATTGAAGGGAGTTGGAGATCGTGGCCTTGTCTGGGGCACTTGGGGATCATCACCAACCCCTGCAAAGTCTCTTCTCTTTGCAAGCCCCCAGTAAAGCCAGGGAAAAAGCCTGGGGGCTGTACAGCCAGGATCAGCTGTGCTTCTGATCCAAGCTGGGAGGGCACAGGGGATCAGTCGTGGGCCAGGGGAGACTTTAAACGCTGGGGTAACACTGGCGGATTAAAAGGGAATAAAAGGCACAGTTGGTGATGAACTTCATCAATTTTTAGCCCAAATGCCTGAGACACCGTGGAAATGTCACTGTTAAGTGTTGCAGGGCTGGCTGAACCTCAGGGCTGAGGATGAGGAGGTGTTGCTGAGGAGTGACCCAGCAGAACCTCCTGATGGCAAACCCGTGCACGTCCTGCCTGGGTGGGGGTCTGCTCCCAGTCCTTCCAGCTGGGCTGGGCTCAGCCTTTGGGCACATCCCAGCACCTCTGGGGAGGGCAGAGGAATTCCCAGCTGTTACCTGCTGGAAGGAAGGTGTTTGGTTGATGTGCAGTTCAGATGAAGGTACCCAAAATTGGCTGTACACGAGCAGGTAATGAGCTCCTTTTGAAGCCACTCCAAAAGCTGCTTGACCATCCTGGAGCATGAAACCTGATGGAAACTTTAACAGAAAATATTTCACTTCCACTTCTCAAATCAGGCCTCGACTTTCTGGTGAGATGTGGGAAGAGATGATCCTTGCTGAGAGAGCAAGAACTTTCTGATAATCAATTTTTTTTTTTTATTCATAACTGATTTGAAGCAGCACAGTGTCTGTATCTGAAGGCCTGTAGTCAGAGAATCAAACTGATCTCTGCAGCTCCACCCTTGGCTTTCCCTATTCTCTGTCTCCTGTCCCATCCTAGACCTGAAGCTGTGCCACCAGAGAGGTGAAAGGTGAGAAAATTCTCTGCTTGTTCCACTTAATGTTCTCAAATTCTTCCAGCACTCAAAAGAAAAGGCTCTAAAGAACTTCCAAGAATCAGATTGTGCTGTTTTTGTGCAGTGACAGTATCACAATAACTTGAGGTGAGCTCCTGGCCCACAAAACAACGTTGCAGGAGTGTGGCTGTGATGCTGATTTGGGCATTGATGCCTCCAGAAGGAATGATGTTGGCAGGAAGCATTAGAAGAGCTCAGGACACAGTGAAATATTAAATTACACAACCCTCATGAGCCTTTCAGTGTTCATATCTGTGGCTGGCTGAGGAAGAGCTCCCAAACCCTCCCAGACTCGCTTTGTCCCGCAGAGAGCAGCTCCCTTTGGGGAGCGAGAGGCTGCAGGGAGGGAAGGAAGAGCTTCGCTCCAGTGGCTCCTCTGGGTTTGACTCTGTAACCCTGATATGGAGCTAATGCCCCATTATTCCAGCAGTGGCTGATTCTTGCTGCTATTTCAGGCAGCCCTCAGTGCCAAGCAGCCCTCAGTATTTACCCACCTGAGCCTTATCAGGGCTTGCTCTTGGTAACCCGGATCCCTTGGCCATTATGGAGATTTGGTGGCCGCTTTCAGGTGACACACTCATTCTCTAAAGACAACAACCCAAATGAGTCTGTTAGGGCCGGGGGAGTTGCTGGGCCAGCCCTGCTAAGCAGGCTGAGATCAGAGTGTTTGCACTTCGAATTTGCTCAATTGGGCCCTTTCCATTATTGAGGCTGGATGGCTCCTGCTGCCCGCCCTTGTTCCCTGCATTAACTCTCTATTACCTTGTTTACCGTGGCCCTGTTCAGTGCCAGCTTATGAATGTCAATTTGTTCTCCAATTAGCTCTGCCTTATTGACTGCCCTCAGACTCCCCAGCTAAGCTTTCTGAAGTGCCTGGCGCTATCAAAGTGATTTGTTTAATTTTTTTAAGGGATATAACTTTAATGCGTCCTTTTATTCTGCTGTTATCTCGGTTGCCCCTATCTGGAGTCTGTTTATGGAGTGGGGTTTGTTCTAATAGCTTCATATCTGTGTTAATATTTCGTGGCAGTTTATGTACTTAACTCGTGTGGGAGACACATTAATTCTCCTCTCCTGGCTCTGACGGACTGGCAGGAACCTATGAAAGGAAGACGGATTTCCCAGAGGTCTGGAGGGTAAATGCAGATGGGGTTTGTGGCAGGAAAATTAAGAAATGCATTTAGTTGAGCATCTCATTCCCTCTGTGGGATATTTTCCTCTGAGGGACTCAGCAATATCGTGGTTCTCCCAGTGCACTGGTAGCTGGAGGGACATCAGGTGTTGGTAGAGCAGGAATTATGGAATATCCTGAGCTGGAAAAAACCCACAAGGATCCTCCACACCAAATCCTGGCCATGCACAGCCACCCCAACAATCCCACCCTGGGATTAACTGGTTGTACTTCAGATAAAAGAAAATCCCAGGTGCTGTTTTTTTGGAGTTTCTCGTTCCTCTCTCCCATATATCTTCATAAAACTGGAGTGCCAGAGCCCTTCTTCCAGTTCCTGAGTTCTCTTTTTTTAGCAACATCCCGAAGGGAAGCAATTCCTGACTCTTCTCCAGCCTGTTTGCTCTGGACATCTCTGGGAATTCTCTGTTCCTGGGAGCAGTGCTGGGTTTAGATTCCCTGTGTTGGTGTTTATTGGGGATTATCTGTCATGGGAGATAATAACACACGGCACAAATGGTTTATTTGGATTTCTTCCCCCTGAACTTCGAACACCCTCAACATCTTTGATTGCCTTGGGTGTCCTGCTTCCACCCAGAAAAGGTTCCCTTTGATTTAAACTCCAGGAGAGGTGACAGTGGGAACATTTTATACTGAGCTCTTGTGGCTGTCCAGACCTTTTGGTCGTCAGTTTTAAGGATGGATGGCTGGAATTTGGAAGCATGGAAAGACAAAAAGGGTTTAAAAAAAAAAAAGAAGAAAGGAAAAAAAAAAAAAAGGAAAATAAAGGGGGGAGAAAAATAGAAAAAAAAAAGAGGAGGAAAAAAGAGAGGAAAAGAAAAGAAAAAAAATGAGAAAAAATGAAAAAGGGGGAGAAAAAAGGAAAAAAGGAGGCAAAAAGAACTGAGAAAAAAAGAGAAGAACAAGGCAAGAAGAGGAGGAAAAAGAAAAAAAAAGTAAAAAAGAGGAAAAATAAAGAAAAAAGAGGAGAAAAAATAGGAGAAAAAAGGGAAAAAGGAGAAAATAAGAGAAAATAAGAAAAAAAATATTTTTTTCTAGGGGTCTTGGGAGAGGGAGGAAATTCAGTTTTTCCATCTGTTTTAGGTATAATTCATGACACCCTAAAGGACCTGGACCCAGATCTTGCAGGGACCCCCTCCATGCAGCTGCTGGAGCTCTTTGAGACTCTCTGAGCTCCTCCCTTCCCTCGATGGCGTTAAACGATCCCAGGGGAAATGCGGGTGTTTGGGGGATGCCCAGCTGAGAGGCTGCTGCTCACAGCATCTCTGGTGAAACCCAGAAATCAAATCAGATTTTCCTGGTCTTTCATTCCCTCCTTTCCACGGCAGCTTCTCTTGGTGTTTTCCCACCAATCTTTTTTAACACTACTCTCCAAATCCATGGATAATCACATCCCTTGGCTCCCAAAAAATCAAATAATCACATCCAGGCACCCCAAAATTGCTGTCACTTCTCGGTTTGGACACTCCAGGTCTGTTCTGATTGGATCAGTGCTGCTGAGCAAGGAAGCACAAATCCACCTCTGATTTGGGTGAATTATTTCCCATGTCACGGCCATTGAGTCCACGGTCTGAAAAGAACATTTCTCAGTCACCCCTCAGAGCTTTGCTTTCCTTTCTTAAGCAAACCAACCAAAAAAAAAAGTTTTTTGGATTCTCTGAAGGAAAATCACTGAGGAAAAAACACGGAGAACTCTTAGGAAGGGAGAGAAGGAATGGCTGTGAGAGGGGTTTGTTGCTTTTTTCTGTCCGAGACAGGTGGGTTTGGGCATCAGAGCAGTGTCAATAAATGGATTTTGCCATTTTGCAAACCACAGCTGATTGAAGGTCAAGCAGAAAAATTTGGATGCTGCTCTTATTAATTAAGAGATCCATTAATTAAGAGATCCAACCCTCCTGCGTAAAGACCAGCATGAGTCCTGGAGGCAAATCCGGGATGGGGAGGATGGAGGGGATGATGCCTTAGGTTTTAACTTTTATATTTTTCATACCCTGCAGTGCCCATTGTGTGACTCGAGTTTTCTGTTCCCTGTTCAGTGCTGCTCTCTGTGCTGGGCACACACAGCAAAGCCTCTCCAGGCTGCTCTCCAAGGACACCCAGCCCCTCCTGGGCCCAAAAAGTGTAAACCAGAGAAATTCTAAGGTGGGCAAACTGAGGGGAATTCCATCATTAAACTGAAGCTTTAATTGGAGAATGAACCCTGAGATGCAAATGAACCAAACCTATAAAAGTGGGAAGAACTCGTGGCCTCTCAGGGTCCATCTCGGGGCCCATCTGGGCAGCACCTCTGGCTCCCCAGGGTGTTCCTTTGGAGGCCTTTCCAATAAATCCCCACCTTTATTCCCTTATTTCTGTCCAGTCTCTATATCTGGGAGGCTTCTGAAGGCATCAGGGTGTGGGTCTGTGGGGAGGGCGAGGCCCTTGTGGCTGTGTTTGGTTTCCAGGTAACAAATTGCTGTCACCAAAGGTGCTCCTGGAAGTCCATCTGAGCTCTCTAAGCATCTTCCCCGGGCAGGTTGGTAACCCCGAGACTGTAAAATGGAAGTGGCATCACAAAGAAAGGGCAATCAAAGTTCATTAACAGTGGAGTTTATAATTGCAGATTACAGTAATTTTGAGGTGGATTCAGGGTTTTGCAAGGGTGTTATTTCTGCTGTTGGGGGCTAATGAGCGGTGGGAGAAACTGATGGAAGTTCAGTCATTTCTTCTTCTTTAGCAACCAACGAAGGCTTCAGCCTTTGGTTTGCAATCAGAAAAACCACCCCAATAAATAGGACACTGAATGTGCCTTGGGGGGATCCCAGACCTTTCCTGGTCCTGTTTTCAGTCCCTCTTTTTGCAAGGAAAGGAATCATGGAATCGTTAAGGTTGGAAAAGACCTTTAAGATCATCAAGTGCAATTGTCAAACCAGTGCCACCTCCACACGTTTTATGAACACCTGCAGGGATGGGGACTCCACCCCTGTCCTGGGCAGTCTGGTCCAACACTTTACAACCCATTCCATGAGAAAATATTTCCTAATATCCACCCTGCCCCTCCCCTGGCCCAGCCTGAGGCCATTCCCTCTCCTCCTGTCCCTGTTCCCTGGCAGCAGAGCCCGACCCCCCCGGCTGTCCCCTCCTGTCAGGGAGCTGTGCAGAGCCACAAGGTCCCCCCTGAGCCTCCATTGCTCCAGGCTGAGCCCCCCCAGCTCCCTCAGCTGCTCCTCAAAGACTTGTTCTCCAAACCCTTCAAAAGGATTTGCTTGTTTTAATTAAAAACTGTGGAGGATAAGATTGGGGCATCTTCCTTCAGTGATTCAGGAACTTGGGGTCTGTCCTTTGGATCTGAACTTCCCGCTCCTCTCTGGCAATTTAGTGAAAGGAACTCATTTGGATCCTTGATTTTCCATTTTGTACATAATAAAGACTTTCTCATAAATACTTTCTTAATATATAATTTCTTAATAAATAATTTCTTATTATATTGATTTTAATAAACATAAGTATGTGGGATTCAAAGATAAGAATCAGATATGACCTCCTGTGATGTCACCAAACCTGGGCCGTGCAGAGGGCTCTGGAATCAGTGTTCAGCTTCTGGGAATGCATCAGGAGTGCCTGAGGTCAGCCCTGAGCTCATTTTCTTCCATTTGGCCAGAAGGATAAAAGGCAGGGAAGGCACAGGTTCTTACCCTAAACCAGAGTAGTGTCTTGACCTTCCACAGAGATTACAGCTGAGTTAGTCCAAGTTTAAAAGAGGTTCCTAATTAGGGACTTGAATTTACTTCCCAGGATCTTTGTGAGGGGTGAATTTGGGTGATTAACTTTGGGGAGTGCACTTAGGCCTGCTGCTGATGGAAAACAAACAGAACAAACAATGGAACAGCAGCTTAGATTTTTGACTGTTGTCCCATTCTTTAGCACCAAGAGGTGCTTTAAAGCAGCCTGATCGCTGAGGTAAATCAAACTCATAATCACATTGACCCAATTATCAACCAGAACACCCTCCCCTGACACTCTGAACTGCTCAGTGCAGTGCAGTGCTCGCAGCCCCCTCCAGCTGTGCCAGTGGTGTCACAGTCCCTGATGCAATTTCATCTGCCCTGGCCTGGTTTTCCAGCCTCTCTGTTCCCTCATCCTGGCTGATGAGTTTGCTCTCCCACAAATCTCCTGAGTTATTTTTCCCAGCTTGCTGAACTCAAGGGGAATGAAGGGAAGGGATCTCTCCAAGGCAGAGGAGAAGAGAGGAAGGAAAAGAGGCTCTGGCAGTGGACAAACGTTGGGATTGTGACCACCAGCCACGTGTTCAGGGCACACAGCAACTCTTTAAAACATAAAGCCAAGTCCCAAGTTTGGGAACAGTCAGAGGGATGCGCTGGGGCTCCCTGAGCATCCTGCAAGGCTTCCAGAGCACCAGAGATTCAGCCTCCAGTGTCTGCACCGATATTTGCTGTAGCAAAAGTGCAGCAAATCCTAAAAATCCCAGCCCAGCAGCATCTGTGCGCTCCCAGCCAAGATGCCTGAGGAGAGCCTGCAATTGCTTGAGATTTCTATTTTTCTGTAGGACGATGACATTAAAAGATGGGCGAGTTTTATTTTTTGACTGCATTCATCGTTCACAGACAGAAACAAAAATGCAAACCCTCCAACTGAAGTCCTTCAGCCAAAAAGATGTCGATTTGCAAAGCAAAAAATGGCAGTCCCTGCTATTCCTGACAGCTGCAGCTCGGCTGATTTTAGGAGATACCCCGAAAGGTGAGCTTGGAAGGATGTCATATCTGACTCTTATCTTTGGATCCCATATACTTATGTTTATTAAAATCAATATAATCCATTAGCCTACATTGTTTCCATTTTTAATAATCTATTGATATATTGCCTGGGCTTTTATGGGACTAAACAAATTTCCTCTTTATGTGCCCTGTAATAGCCGGAGGTCAGGCTGCTTGAGAGCAGTTGCTGTATATAAATGTTTATTTACTGCCTGACTACTGATTGAGAACATATCTGGTCCACAGGCTTCAGATGGCTTTTAAAGTAGAGATTTATGGCTTACTTCCTGTTTTCCAGACACAGTACACCATTTTTAAATAAAGTAATGAATGCAAGGTATTGTGAGAATAACAGCCAGGGATTGCCCCAAACTCCGTGTTTGGGAGCAGCGCCTGCCGGGCCCTCTGTTATTTCATCATTCATTTGTTTTCTGGTGGGGTGGCTTTAGGGACATTAAACACTCTTCTGGTGCAGTTTCCTCCGTGCCCAGGGTGTCTCTGCACTCTGGAGCTGCCCTCCTGGAGCAGCTCAAGTGCCCCCTTCAGACACTCCATGGTCAAGGTGGGAAGCTGAAGGGAAGAACTTCGTCAGACTTTGATTTTTTGGGTCATTTTCTAGCAGCTTCTCTTCTGTTAACCCCCAGTTTAGCAAAGCATTTGTGGTTAGGCTGGGCTTTACACGAGCCCAGGTCCCTCCTTTGTGTGGTTTTTTGCCTTTTTTTTGCTTCCAGCTGACAGCACCTGGCAGAAAATGCTCATTTTTAAGTCTCTACAAGTAACTTCTGTCATGGTCTCGCTCTGTTTCTGTGCTTTTTGGACACCACATTTCATGACATGTCAATTAACCACGTTTGAGAGGCTTTTGTTCTTCAAAAGTGTGATCATCTACCCAGCAAAATCCTTTGTCCCTGCTGTGACCAGACAAGGAAATCACATTTTTCATCGAGTTATTGTGGCAAAAGCTCTCACTCAGAAAACCTCTCAGGCTGCTGGTGGCAGACAAGAGGCTCAATTCACGCTTGGGACAATGGGATCCCTGTCAGCAGAAGTTTGCAGGAGTTCCTGGGCTCAGGGTGAGAATTTCAGCTCCAAATCACAGTTCCTTATGAGAAAATTTGCCCTTATTTAGGACATCTCTGCCTCCCAGGGATTATTCCGCTTGTAATTCCTGAGATCCCAAATTCCTTGGCAAAGACTGGGGCAAGAAACTGGAATTTTCCCCTGGGAATGGGATGGTTCCTGTGTTTGCTTTTGCGATTTTTGTTGAATATCACTCCCCTCTGGCCACAATGTGGTTCAGAATCACCATTTTTAAGGGTATTTTGCTTTTTTTTTTACAGAAACCTGTTGGTTTGAGGGTCCATCTCCAGCCTGCAGACGATGAGGATTCCAAAGGGCTGCTGAGCTGTGGCTGTGGCACTGAGAGCTGGTGGCCATCCCCTGCTCTGCCTCATTTACTGAGCCACCTGGGGCCCTGCTGACCTCAGGAGGGGAATTTTCCTACTGATTCCAGTGTCTGTGCCTTATATAAATTATACTTATATTTATATACATTTTACTTATATCACATTTATGGCTGTGAAGGCCTTCAGGCTCAGACTGGGACTTGCTTGGCGATTTCGGTGTCACCTTGAGGGACAAGGGCTGAGCAAGCCCAGGATGTGCCAGCTCCAAATTTTGGGTGTTTTTTACTCACCCTGACCACATCTTTAGAGGATTTTTCAGCAAGTCCAGTGATGTTATTGTGATTTTGCAGCCTGAAATGGTGCTGTGCATCCCTCCAGCTCTGAGGGCAAAGCTCTGGGGCTGCTTCCTTTGGTCCAGGGTGATTTCACTCTGCTGGAAAACCACCAAAATAAAGAAGACTGGTAACACTAAATCAGCATTTTGCTTTTGTGGAGTTGTACAGGGTGTTGTTTTAGACAGGAATAAAGCAGTGGCCTCTCACTGATGAGTGCATTTTGCTTTTGTGGAGTTGCACAGGGTGTTGTTTTAGACAGGAATAAAGCAGTGGCCTCTCACTGATGAGTGCATTTTGCTTTTGTGGAGTTGCACAGGGTGTTGTTTTAGACAGGAATAAAGCAGTGGCCTCTCACTGATGAGTGCATTTTGCTTTTGTGGAGTTGCACAGGGTGTTGTTTTGGACAGGAATAAAGCAGTGGCTTCTCGCTGCTGAGTTCCCTGGCTGCTCAGGAGCAGATCCCCCGGGTTTCCCGGCTCGGTGTGAGATTCCCAGTGCTGATCTCTGGCCCCTAGATGATGCTGTTCGTTCATCTGCCAGGGAGCCTTCTCCCACTGCAGCATCAGCCGTGCCTCCGACAGCACCTGCAGCGTTCTGGGGATGCTGCAGCGCGGCAGGAGCTGGGAAAAAAACACCAATTACATTTTGCCTTGCAAGGGAAGGAGAGGGAAGAGAGGTGGCTGTGAAGGTGTCACATTAGAGTGGCCCTGACACACAAATAGAGGCCCTTGAGGGGAGTTTTATGTGTATTTTTAACCTTTTATCCCACGAAAATGAGTCCTAATGAAGGGAACGTGGAGCAGGGTGTGGGCTGAGCCTGCCTGGGGGACACAGAGCTCCTGCTCTTTAAAATGTGTCCCACCAGGCTGAAGCCCCTGATATTTTGATTGACCATTGCATGCCTGATACCAGCGTTTTCTACCCTGACTAAATGGCATTCCTGAGGGATTTATAAAGAGGCATCAGTGAGGGGCTGGGTGAATCTGGCTCGGTGTTCCAGGGGCATTCCCAGCCTGTCCCTGCCTGGAGCATCCCATGCTACAGAGAGCATCCCTGCTCCCTTTGGGCTCTGAGGCGTGGATCCTGTTTGTCTGGGGATTCATGAGATGCTCTGGGGCTTTTCCCTCACTTCTCCCATCCAGGGCTCGATTCCACACCCCTTGGACTCAAGTGCAGAGGGAGAGATTTTAAAGGATGCCACAGCTACTTAACAGGATTTTCCAAAGCACTTGGGTGTCAAATTCCCATTGATTTTCCATGAGGGAATTGGCCTCCACTTCCAGGACACGAATCCTAATCATTCCTTTGTTTTTACAACACCCACAACATCAGCAAACTCAGTTTTACTGAAGGGAAGATCTGAAGGAGAGCTCGGCTTTGAAGAATTCTTGTGTTATTTTTAAACGGATATCTTCAAAAATTTGGGAATTTTCTGGGGCAATTTTCAGAAGTTTAGGGCTTGTCTCAACTACTCAACTACTCCCAAGTAAGAGGGGCTTATTCTGGCTGTGGTCAAGCTGCACTGTGTTGGAACTGAAGGAATTTTAAGGCTTTTACACCCCAGGTGGACTTGGCTGAGAGCATTTCCTGGCTCTTTGCTCTCTCCCCTTCCATGTGCACCAAGCTGTCAAACCTCTCTCCTTTGTTTGGATGGCAGTGATGTCCTTGATGACAAGATAATCCAAATTACCTCTTTATTACCCTGTAAAACCAAGGTAGGGGAGGAGCAGTGATTTTGGGCAGTTCCAGAGCTCGGACAGCAGGTTTTGAAGTCTCTTTCTTCTCCCTCTCCTCATTTTTGGGAAGGGTCTGGGGCTGTGGGCTCCGGGATGAAAACTCTCCAGCAAGTGCTATGTGTAAATTTTGGGGGGGGGAAAAAAAAAAAATAAAAAAATTAAACATGTGGTTTGTGTTTGAAAACCCAGAAAATATTATGAAAGCAATAAAGCATCCGTGCTGCAGGGGCTGCACACAGACTCACATTTGGTTACGTGTCACTCTCCTGCCTCGTCCCAGGAGAGCCAGACCCGGCCCCTGCAAGGCAGGTGAGGAGCAGCAGGGCTGGGAGCCCCTCTGGTGGAGCCTGTGCCACCCCAAGGGAGGTGACAAACACCTCCCCCCGTCCATGGAGCTTGTGCTGGGCCTCTCAGGCTGCTCCAGTGCTGGGCAGTCTCGTGCCAGGGTGCTGAAAAAGGGTTCAGGGAGCTCAGGTGTTCTCTGAGCTCCGTGGTGCTCCTCATTAACCACGGGCACGTGGCTCACGTTGTTTCCTCCTGGGAATTAGAAGTTTTGACGAGTTTATCCACCCAGACAGACTCTCAGTGGCCTGAGGGATGGAAATCACCATGGAATCGTGGAATTCTGGGATGGTTTGAGTTTGGAAGGGCCCTTAAAGCTCATCTGTTCCACCCCCTGCCATGGGCAGGGACACCTCCCGCTACCTCAGGTTGCTCCAGGTCCAACCTGGCCTTGAGAAGGAATTGTGGAGCATTGAGGAAAGGCTCAGGAAGAAATAATCCCTTCCTAAGGTTTCCAGCAGGTGTTGGAACAGGCTGAGGACGTTGGCAAAGGGATTCCTGTGCTGTTGTGGCTTCGGGTTTAATCCAAGCTCCAGTTAAACAAATCATTGTTTGGGGAGCATGGACACTTCGTGGTTTTAATAGCCTGTGACCTGCAATAGAATTTAGGTTGGGTGTTAATGACCAAAGGTTTTGCAAGTAATTAAATTTGTGGAAAGAGCTGTCCCTGAGAGGCTGGGAGTGTTCCTGAGAACAGGCTGGTGCCTGTGTGGTGCTGCTGGAGTCTTAAACTGGAGTAGGAGAACGCTGAGGAACGGGGATGGGGCTGAGACTCATCAGTCCAGGTTTGAATCTACACCATGAGTTACACACACAGCTGTGTGTGCTTCATGAATTTAGTAACACAACGGGATGGAATTATGAGCATCGCCCTCTGATCTTTTTCATTGGGCAAAATAAATTATCTGAGTACATTTGACACAAGATGTAACTCACACACACCACAGAAAAAGGTTTCGTTTTCAGGTTTAAATTCCAGGTTGGGAATCTCCTGTGCAAACGATCCATTAAGTTACTCCCACTTTGCAAAGAGAAGACACAGACCATGTGTGTGCTGTGTCCTAAAATCTGGCCTTGCAATGTGTGCATCGTTTTAGGGTTTGTGCACAAGTCAGAGTGAATCTTTTTGTTGTCTTCCATCCATTCTGCTTTTTATGAAGTTATTCCCCTGTGTCTCTAAGCCTTTGTGCCATCCTTCAGGAACCTGAGAGGCCACAACCTTTCCCTTCCATTGTTGTGGCCACGGTTCAAAAGGAGACGTCACAGATAAAATAAAATCAGCTTTAAGTTCTGCCCGACATCTCAGCTCCTTGCAGCATCCTACAAGGGATCTTTGCTGCCTGAGGCGCTGCTGAATGATCTGAGAGGTGCTTTGAGTAGGAGTTACTCATTGTTGGATCTTCTTAGCAGCCTTTCCTCCAACAATGAGCACTCACTTTTTAAAACCAGGAGGGTTTGCATCTGTTCCTGTGCCCTGGCAGGTGGCTGTGCCCTGTCACCACTCCCAGAGGGCAGGAGGTGGACTGGGAGCCACAATGGGCTTCTTCTCTGTGGCTGTGAGAAGTCCCCAGCAAGAACAGAGACATTAAGGCTGCAAAATAAGAAGAAAATATTGTATTTTCACCTTTTTTTTTAGCCAGAAGAAGGGATGGGGCAAGGCTGTAAACACACAAACTCTGCATTTACAATGCTTTGTGCTGCAGCTTTGCTTGGGAGGCTGCCTACTGTGCACTGTGTCTTTAAAACACTAATGGGCCCACTGAAAAAAGAAAAAAACACACCAAAAAAAACCCCCAAACCCATGACAGTCCACCAGCAACTAACACACTAACAGGTTCTCATCTGACACCAGTAGGGAACCGAAGATATTTTATTATTTGGAAACTCCATATAGGGAAAGCCAGCCTTGAATCTGTCATTACTCCAAGAACCACACCTCCCCTGGGAGTTAATTATTTTCTTAAAATGCAACTTGTACTGTTAGTTTAAAACATTCCAACTGTGTTCGCACTCTTTAAATCTTCTGTAAACCTTAGAGTTTAAATCACTTGCAGATAAGAGTAATTCTATTAGAAAAAAAAAAAAAAGGTTCGGTGGAAGGGGAAAGAGAGGGAAATAAAAGGGCATTGATAGAAGCGTCCTTTGGGTGCCCATTGCCCTGTCACCTTTAGAACTTGGCAGGAGCTGCAGCCCACAGTAACTTTATAGGTCCTGGCACAGAATGAAACAAAATAGGTGCATGCCACATTTTCCTTCCAAAAAAAAGGGCCAGGCAGAGACTTACCCCCTTTGTGAGGGGCTGAGTATCTGAGAGCTCGCTTGGATTTAAAAAAAAAAATAAATAATAAATTAATAGTTGGTGGGGCTGACAGGTCAGAGCCCTTGCTGGGCTTCTATTTTGAAGGCAGGCATTGGGTACAGGGCTCCCCTGGCTGGGATCCCGTTTGGGGCTGGTGGGGCTGGGAAAGGTGTTTAAATACGGGGCGCTGCTGCCGCGATGCCTGAGCACCTCAGCTCCTCTCGCTTTGGCTCCTGCTTTTTGCTGCTTTCGAGGCAATTCTGGGGCATTACAAGGGGGAAAAAAAGAGCTCCTTGCTGTGGCTTTGCCATGAGTGAGGCTGGAAGAGGGTGATGGGTCATTTTTGGACCTGTCTGGGCAATCATTGGTACACTGGGTTGGCCGGGCTCCGAGGGCTGAGGGTAATTCAGTGGTTCCAGAGCTTGGCTTCTTTTCCTCCTTCGTGCCCTCCCCAGCCCCTCTTTCTGCCTGTAATTTGTTTGGGCTGCAAATCAGCTTCCCCAGTTCTTTACGGGCTGTTGTTCTTTTGTCACCAGTTTGCTTTTGCAGCGGTGTCTCTTGGCTGAGCTGGGCACCCCACACCTGTGGCAGCTCTTTGGGGAAGAACAGGGGTGGGTAAGGGGCGAAGAACTTGTCACTGGCTGTGACTTTGGGGGCTCCTCTGCTTGCTGGGGATGCTCAGAGACACCACGGGGGGACAGACACAAGTGGTGAAAATCCTGTGCCCTCTCAGAGTGCCTGGGTGTTGCTGTCGCCTATTAAATAATAAAAGCTGTGGTTTTGGAAAGCAAATCCCACTCTCCCCTCCAAAACCTGATGGATATAAGGGGCTGTTAAACTTGGAAATACCCTAAAATTGGAATTTCCCCTCAGCCTTTCACTGGGTCCAAGGGCCTTGATGAACAGAGCCCAAATTCTCACTAAATACAATTTCTGAGGGTGAGAGCACTGCACAGAGACATCTTCGCCTCTCAAGCCTTCAAAACCTCAGCTTCATATGAGTTCATGGATTATTTGGTGCACATCTGGCTCAGAGACCCCAAATGTGAGGCTCAACCCCAAGAAACCACTGGTTTGAGTGTTTCCAGTAGCAAACTCAACCCCGAGGCGTCAGGGCTTGTCCCAGCCAGCTGAAGGAAAGGCAGCCTCTGAATTTTAGTTTAACAACTTGTTCTGGACAGAAACACCCGGAATGCCACCACAGAAACTTGTCAGGTGCTTCTGCTTTGCTTTGGTGGGGGTCTTCAGGGGTGTCCCTAACCCAGAGCAGAGGAGGTGACAGAGTTCTGGACAGTTCTGTGCACTGGGAGGTCACTGGGCTGCAGAGGATGGGGATGAAGGTTGAACATCCACAAGAAGGAGGTCACGGATCCTCCCTCCCATCCCTGTGCAGGTCAGGCCTGCTCCTCACTGGTGTCTCACCCCAATGATTTAGGAAGGAATCTGAGGTTTGAAGCCTCACTCTCCAGGCTCTGCTGGCAGCTCTGGGGCAGATTATTTAAATTCTGCACCAGGACTCTGCTCTTGGCTGGGGGATGTGCTGGGAGCTGAGCTCTGGGGGTGACACACTGTGCAGGTGGGAAACCCATCTTTGGGCACCTGGAAGAAAGCAGAGCATCAGGCAGGAGCCAGGATCCCCTCTCCTGGCTTTATTTGCATCCTTTCACTTTTTTCCTGATTTTTGGAAGTGCCCAAGGTGCTCTGTGTCGGCCCAGATTCCCTCCTGCCCCACCACCTGCAGTCAGAGTTGATGGAATCACATCCCTTCATCTGAGTTCTTCTCTCCTGTAGAAATAACAGCAGTAATGGAAGCAAGAAAATAATTCATTTTCCCCCCCAAAACCAGCCTTGAATGAAAATTCTTGCCCACGGGTTCCATCAGAACAGATCAAGGATTTCTTCTGGAGTTTTTTGTGGTTTCTCTGCTTCTCTTCAAGCAAGTAAAATACTTCCCACAAAAGGAATCCAACATAAAGCACAGAAGAGTCTTTACAGAGATGACTATCAGAGGAGGAAACACTGCTGATCATGTTTTTAGGCAGAATAAAGCGGTATAAAGGACACATTTCCCCTTCAAGCTGAACTGTGTGTAATGAGACACAGGAGCCCACTGAAAATAATGAGCTGTTAAAGAAATAAACAGTTAAAATAATAACAAAGGGCTAAACAGCTTTGGAAATGGTGAAAAAAGAGAGGCCAAATGTGATCTAAAGACAGAGTTCTGTGCTTTCAGAGGGAAAGGTGATCTGCTTGAAGTGCACAAACATGAGAAGCCCTGGGTAATGTCGCTGCCGTTTGCACAGTTTACCCAGCCAGGCTAAAATATCCTATTAATAATAATAATAATTTGCATTCAAACCTTGGAAACACTCGGCAAAGCCCAAATCTCTCTTTCAAGGCTGCATAGGAATGAAAGATATTCCCAGGGCTGGTGCTGAGCCCTGTCTGTGCTCCCCAAGGTGCTGATGGGCCAAGGAAAAAACACCTCAAGTTGGGCCAGGGGAGGTTCAGGTTGGATTTTAGGGACAATTTGTTCACTTTAGGAATGGTTAAACACTGGAACATGGAAGTGCTGGAGTCACCATGCCTGGGATTGGTCAAAAAACGTGTGGGGAGAGCTCTCCACTGGATGCTGCCTGCTCCTTTCTTCTCACACTGTAAAACTTTGCCCACTGGCATGAATTCCCACCCCAGCTTCAAGGGAATTTCTCATCCTACTGGAGCATAAAACAAGGAGTAATTAGATTTAATGTATCTAAAGCCTCTTCAACAGAGGAGAAAAAAAAATCTCCTACCCTTGGTTCTCCTTGGTGGGACTAAGCCTCATTAAGGTCCTTGAAGTCAAAAAAAAAACCAAAAAAAAAAAACAGAGAAAAAGAAATGTGCTCAGTACGAGGGAGGGGTTTCCCTTTCTGCTTTATTTTCACCTGTTTTTCCCATTTTTCTCTTTTTTGGGGGGCATTTTGGTCCCTCTGAGTGCCCTCCCAATGGGGTGGTTTGCAGAGCAGAAGCCCCACAGCGGTGCCAGAGTGTCAGGGA
Source organism: Rhipidura dahli (assembly GCA_013399225.1). Taxonomy (NCBI): domain Eukaryota; kingdom Metazoa; phylum Chordata; class Aves; order Passeriformes; family Rhipiduridae; genus Rhipidura; species Rhipidura dahli. The sequence goes on along the minus strand of VXAC01005621.1, from coordinate 221,346 downwards.
TTTGTCCTGGGAGGTGGAGAGGGAAAGGTTTGTAAGGCTGGAAGGAGAATAAAAGGCTTGTGGAGTTGGAGGAAAGATGGGAAAAGAGGCTTGTGGAACTGGGGAAAAAGAAATGGGGAAAAGGCTTGTGGAGCTGAGGGAAAGATGGAAAAAAGTCTTGTGGATTTTGGGAGGAAAGGGATGGGGAAAAGGTTTTTGGAGTTGGGGGAAGAGATATTAAAAGAGTCTTGTGGAGCTGAGGGGGGGAAATATGGGGGGAAAAGGCTTGTGGAGTTGGTGGGAAGAGATGGGGAAAAGGCTTGTGGAGCTGGGAGAAGAGATGGAGAAAAAGAATTGTGGAATTGGGGGAAAGATTGGAAAAAAGCTTGTGGGTTTGGCAGGAAAGGGATGGGGAAAAAGGCTTTTGGAGTTGGGGGAAGAGATAGGAAAAGAGGCTTGTGGAGCTGAGGAGGGGAAATATGGGGGGAAAAAGGCTTGTGGAGTTGGTGGGAAGAGATGGGGAAAAGGCTTGTGGAGCTGGGAGAAGAGATGGAGAAAAAGAATTGTGGAACTGGGGGAAAGAGATGGAAAAAAGGCCTGTGGAGCTGGGGGAAGCTGCCTTTAGCTGCCTTGAGCTGCCTTTAGCACTCAGAAGAACGAAGCCTCAGCTCCTGCTGCCTGAACCAGACAGGTCAGTGACCTCCAGCCCTTGGGAAAAGTGAATTTTGTGCTGGATTGAAGATGGGTGAGCAGAAAGAGGCGGCTCAACGCTGTCTGTGTGAGGCCTGGACCTGGGCAATGGGGTCTGACTCCTGTTTTTACCATGAAAAGATTTTATTCTTCAAACCTTACAGGCGCCTTTGAGACTTTTCAGATAGCGCGGCTAAAAAACGTCCGAGTATTTTAGGAAAAGACCAGAAAAACCTTGATTTTGTCCTGCCTAGAGACCAATTATTTCTTCATCAGTCTTTTTAAGGTTCTTTTCATGTGAAACAAGGCACTTTTCTCTGCTTGTTGGGCCCGTGTGTTCCAACACTCGAGAGAAGAGACAACAGCCTTGGCCGAGGGGGAGTTGAGGACTTGGCCAACATTCCCGGTGCCTTTCTGAGGAGGTGAAGCATCCAGGGAAGTCCAGCCCTGTGCCAGCTTTCATTGGCCACGTCTGCACAAACCCCCAAGTGCCATTTTTCACCTCCCATTTGCTTGTTTTTGTTTCTTTTCCCCTCCTGGTTCTTTTCCAGCACCGCTGAGTGTACGAGGATGCAAGCAAAGGGAGACTCTCTGTTGCCTAAACTGTGTCCCTTGGAAAGCTTGAAAAGTTAATATTTACATGAAATGATCTCCAATTCATCTTGCTCGATGCCTATTTGTTCAACAGATTTAGGTGATGGCTGCATTTGGTTTTTTTAAACTATTTGCACGTTAAGGTACTTAAATTCTAACAAACCTCATCTTTCTCCGAGCCCTTATCTCAGTTGTTAAAGATTTTTTCATTAGTTCGATAATTGCACCTTTAAAAACATGTTTGGGTATTTCTCATTTCAGGATTTTAAAAAAAAAGCAGTATTTCAACATAAAAGTCCTTTAGAGCAGGGAGAAAATCGAACTTTTTGCTGGTTTTTGGATGTTCTGAGGTTTTCAGTACAAAACACATTTCAGATGCTCCTGGAAGTGTCGGGAAATGAAATTCCAGAGGTGAGTTCTTCAACCTGCAGAGATCAGTGCAGCACCAGTGGTTTTAGCAATGCACAGCCCGAGCCAAGGGTGTCCCCTGTGGGTTTGGTGAACAAATTCTGAATTCCTGGGGAGCTCTGCAGGTCTGGGTGGGCTGAATTTCAGGGGAGCTCTGAAAGTCTGAGCTTGCTGAGTTCCTGGGAAGCTCTGCAGGATTGAGTTTAGTGGATTTTGGGGGAGCTCTGCAGGTCTGAGTGTGCTTAATTTTGGGGAACTCTGCAGGTCTGAATTGGCTGAATTGTTGGGTTCTCTGCAGGTCTGATTGTGTTGAATTTTTGGGAACTCTGCAGGTCTGATTGTGCTGAATTCCTGTGGTCTCTGCAGGTCTGATTGTGCTGAATTTTGGGGAGCTCTGCAGGTCTGATTGTGCTGAATTCCCAGGGAGCTCTGCAGGTCTGATTGTGCTGAATTTTGGGGAGCTCTGCAGGTCTGATTGTGCTGAATTCCCAGGGAGCTCTGCAGGTCTGCGTTGGCTCCACGAGCTTCCTCCTCAAGGGAAGTGAGAGCTTTTCAGCACTGCCCGAGAAGGAAGAGCAGCACTGCATGAAATAACTTTCTAATCAGAATTCCCTCCTCCCTCAAACTCTGTTTGGACAGACAGTTAATTTATCTCTGTTTAACTGCGGAATCAATCCATCCATCAAAGCTCCAAGAGCTAATTAGCTGGAGTCAGGGCAGCCGGGCTCGGATGCACGCTCGGCTATGGAATTCCTCAGGAAGCTGCAGCAGGGATACAGAGAACATTTCCCTTAAAAGCTGCCCCAGAGGCTCAGGGCATCCAGACCCTGCTGGCTTTGGCAGTCCTGGCTCACGGGGAGGGGATCCCTGAGGGAATCCCTGCTGGCACAGAGCTGGCACGCCAGGCAGAGCCCAGGGTGGGTGAGCACTCCCTTGGGTGGGAAAGCAGCTGTGGGGCTGGAGGTTGATCCTAAAAATGTCCTCACCCAGCTCTGACCACAGCCTCGACTTCCTAACTGCTGCTAATGAGGAATGCCACGGGAGCATGGTGTGCTTTGAGGTGATGATGGATTTTTTTTGGGATTGAAGCTCCTCTGTGCCCAGCCTTTGCCGGGATTTCCGCCCCTGGTGCATCATTCCCACATTAACCCATTTTACCTTCCTGCACACAATGCCATCCCCGGGCATTGTTGGACACCCAGCAGCCACAATCACTAAACCTGGTGTCCCTAAAACCCCCACAAAGGCCTGGATGCTGCGTTTGCCTCGCCCCGAGCCAGGCTGCAGCCCCTGCTTTCCCCACACATGTTCCACGTTAGCCGTTTTCATTGACTATGAATCCATAAAAACCCATGTGGAACAGAGGGTACCCAGTGCAGCCCTGTCTGCCTGACTCCTTCCCATTCTAATTGGGCAGCAAAGCTGTTTAATAGAGTCTGTGGAGTCTGTTTAACTGCGTTCTGCCAGAACAATGCTCCATTCATGTTCTCAACAGAACTCTAGTGATTGCACTAATATCTTTAAACTAGAAAACAAGTCTTAATTGGAACAGATGCTGCAAATACCGATGCAAATGGCCAGCTCTGGTGTGATCAAAACCAGGCCCAGCCCATTGATTTGTTTTTAATAGCAGCTTTCATTTTTTATTAGTGTACACAAACCTCACTAACACTATACAAAAAGTCAGTAACAATATTCTGAGAAATCATCTTGTTTAAAGCAGACTCAGCCCTGCATTGTTTCTGGCAAGGTGCTATTAAAGAGTTTCCGTCCTGTTTTGGCAGATCACGTTACTCAAACACTCCTCTCTGCTTTCTTCCCTTCCAGGGTTTGAATAATCCCGGTGATTTCTGGAGAAAGCTGTTGCTGTTACATGCAATAATCTGTTTAGATATTCACTTACATTACAAACAGGCATTCAGGTTAGATTAGGGCAAATAAATCCCCAATCCTGGTAAGTATGTGTGTGAGAGATGGGGATTTTCTTGCTTTTGGAACCTTCTGCAGCAGAACTCAGCCATTCCCAGGCACGGCCTTTTGCTGTGGCAGTGCTTGGTCTGGGCAAGTCTGAGACATAAAGAATACAATGCTTTTTATGCTAAGAATAAAACTGCTCGGTGATTTTTTCTGGAACAAATCGGTTTTGTTTTAAGGACGTGTGAGCTATTTGATAGCAGCAAGAATATCAAAACCACTCAGAGCGGAGAGAAATTTATTATGGCACACCTGGCACTCAGGATTAGTTTATTGGTCTGTGTAGGCAAATATCCCCTCAGTAGCTGCTACTTGGAATTGGAAAATATTTATATGTTTATATTTATGTGTAGAGACAGATATTTGAAGCTGACTGCAGGGATAAGAAGCTGTTTCAGTCAAAATCAAGAGGCACTGCAAGCAAGAAAAGAACAGGAGATGGCTCTGGACCTGTTTTCAGATCTGTGGGCTCCTGTTGGCTTTTCTTTGGAGAGCTTGCTCTCATTTGGGCTTTGAGAGAGAATGAAGAAGCTTTTTAGCCCTGGGGGTGTGTTCTGGGTGCCTGGGGGAGGCACAGCCAGGGATGGGGGCATGGCAGGGCTGGGGCACTGGGATATCCATGGCTGCAGCTTCTCTGGGATCCTGGGAGCTGGGGGGCTTTGGAACACTCAGATTTCAGGCAGTGGCAACGAGGCCACGCTCCTGAGCTGCTCCATTCATCCCACACAATCCCAGTGATGATTTATCCAGGGTATTGTGAGCCCTGGCTGCAGGGAGCCTCACCTGCTCAGGTGTGTCCAGAGGGCTCCCGAGCACAACAAACCCACAGCTCCCAGCAAAACCCCCCAGCCTGGGCACAGGGGAGGCTCTGTCCCCTCGGGTGTGGTGAAAAGTTGTGACATTTGAGGAGGGCTGAGGGAGGGAGGTGATGATGGAGGAAAGGCTTTGCTCCTTACCTACCACAGCACGGGGATGTGCTGAGACCTCAGCCAGAGGTGAACCCTGAGCACCATCAGTGTCATTTAGCTAAAAACAGATGACAGAGACGCTCTGTAGAACCTTGTGTAGTTATCTGCAAGAAATGCCTCGTTTTTTTAAGGAACTCGCCCAACTGACATGATTAGAGACCTCTTTGTAGGGTATTTTAAGGGAAAACCTTCGCAGCCGAGGTCTGGCCCTGGCCCTGCCATCAGACCCCGGTGTTTCTGTGCAAAAAAAATGTAATCAAGTCACTTAAAATTAATGATTTGGGCCTATAAAAGCTGAACCCACTTTCAGGGCAAATTTGGGTGAAAAGGGTGTGTCAGGAAAATTAATCCACAAACACCAGAGGTTTATGTCCAAAAAGGAGACAGAGGAGTCCTGTTACTTTATTGGAATAAAGGGAGAATAATGGGGCATTTCTAAATTTTTGGAGGGCGCAGCCTCCTTTTTCTCCCAATTTCCTGACCACATTTCCCTCTCTGGCTGAGGTACTCAAGAGGTACAGACTTCCCAAAATGCCTAATACCTAAGACTCCCTTCTAGTGTATATTTTAATAATGTTTATTTTAATTCTTATGGAATTAATTTATGGTTCTTCCCATTGTTCCTTTCATCTCTCAATATCCAGTTTCATTTATCAGCAGACCTGGAGTTCATTTGTGAAGACAAAAGTCTTTCTTTCCATTCATCAATCAGTGGAATCCTTCCCATTGTTTCTTTTATCTCTCAGTAGCAGTTTTATCTACCTTGTTTGCAAAGACAAGTCCCTCATTCCTTTCAGGTGGATGCACCCTGTGGGATTTTCCCAGTTGCTGGGAAGGGTTCTCCAGGTCCTGGCTGTGCAGTGGGGCTCCCCAGTGACTGCAGATCTGGATGATGGTGAAGTATTTAGACCATTGGTGATGGATCCTTCTCAATCACTCTCCTTTCTCCCACTCAGTGATGATCAGGTGCATTACCTGGCTTATTTTTGCTTGTTGCCAAAGCCAAGAGTGCAGTTTTATTGGATGTGTTTTACTTTTGTGTTGCCTTTACAGTCACAGTAAAATCAGACCATTCTTTCCATTGGTGTCTGTGTCCTTGAAATCACCCCGAGGGCAGGGGACACTTGGATGGGCGTCCCAAAAGGGACTTGGATTGAATTTGGCCTCCTTGGGAAAAGCATTTGTCAATCATCCCAGCTTTGGAAAGAAATGGAAGGAACTGGGAATGTTTACCCCAAGAAAATTCCGGTTTTGTATCAGAAAAGAATCTTCTCTCCAAGAGCTGCTCCAACAAAATTAATTGCAGCAAACAATTAAAGGCAGTGGGTAGGGGTTTGAAAGTCAGGCTTTTTCTCAACACATTTTTGGATTAAAAGCAGTACAAAAGTAGTTAATTTCTCATTTATACATTTCTTCTTTTATACATGAAGAACATGTGAAAAACTATAGGCTTGGAGCCAAAGAACTGGCTGGGATTTAGGCGAGCAGTTTGGATAATTAATGTGTGACTATATGAATTGATGAAGCCTACAGAGAATTATTCAGAGGCTCTAAAATAAATGATGCTTTGAATAGACTCGGTGAGCTCTGTTATTTTTATTTAACTCTAATACCGTTGTAGTTGTGTGTAAAAAAGGAAAAAGAAAACCTGATTATAAGCTGCTTGCCGATGGTTCACTGTCACTGCCTGAGCTTTCATTTGACTGATTTTCATGCTGAAAAACACAGGAAAATTTGGTTTACTACATTTGTGAGCTCTTTATACCATGGCCAGCAACTTGAGTGGCTCCAAGCCCCGTCCAGCCTGGCCTTGGACACTTCCAGGGATGGGGCAGCCACAGCTTCTCTGGGCACCCAGTGCCAGGGCCTGCCTCCCCTCACAGGGAAGGATTTAATCCCAATATTTAATTTAAATGTGCCCTCTCTCAGCTCAGAGCCCTTATCCCAACATTTTCCTGCTCCAGGAGGGCTTTAGCAGGAGGAGGGTGCAGGAGGCTTTTCACCAAAGCCAATCTGACAACCAAGCCTCAGAAACCGTGGGATTTTCCTCTGAAACCACCTCCCTGTTCCGCTGGGAGCTGGACCTTCACCACCCAACCACACTCCAACCATCAACATTTTGGGATAGGAGTGAAAATAAAGAGAATAAAAGCCCTTGATCCGTGGGAAGTGTGCGGGAGGCAGCCAGTGGGAAGCGCTGTCCCTGCTGCGGTGGAGCCGTGGAATTGCTGAGTTCTCCAAATCCCACCCACGAGGCTCCTTTCCCCGGGTGCTGAAAGGAGCCTGGGATCCTCAGGTTGTCTTAGAGGTTGCACTCCACTCCCAGATGGGCGGATAATAATGTTGGGAATGATTTACAGTCGGTGTTAGGGGAGCTTTGCAGAGATCAAATCTCACAGTGAGCTGCAAAATCCTCCCCGTTGCTGCGGCTGCTCCCTGGCTGCTGCTGGCAGTGGGGCATGGGTGGGTTTGCCTTGATCAAACCACAATGTGTTAATTACATTGCAGTGTAGTTAAGTCCCATCATTAGGCCAGTTTGTTAGAGAGAAAAAAATCAT
>VXAC01005621.1:202895-212965 GCA_013399225.1 Rhipidura dahli | reverse complement strand
AACCTCAGGGTAAGGGCTGAAACCCACTCCTCAGGAAGGACAATCCCCAGCCTGGGGAGATTCAACTCAGGTGGATTTTAAGCTTTGCAAACCCAGGCTAACAAAGGGCGAGGAGCAAAGTGCTGCTTGACCCGTGGCCCTGGGGCAGTGCCAGCCCTGCCGGGGCAGCCCCGCTGGTGGTGCCGCCGATGGTGCCGCGCTTTGCCCTTTGATGTCTCCAAAGGCTCCTTTTCATTTGTCTGGTTTTGCCGTCAAATGACTGCGCTCGGTGCCCTGCTCGGGACAGACACGGCGGGATCGCCTTTCCCCGGCTGAACAGCCGGCTGGAACCCGACCCCTGAGTGCCAGGGGATGGATTCCCTGCCTGCCGGTGGGGCCAGGTGACGCTCGGCTGGAGTTCGGCAGGTTTGTCCTTGTGCGCTGGCTGCTCTCGTCATCCTCGGGATTCTGCTTCCCTGGAGGCACTCGGAGCTTCACCTGTGCTGGGTCGCGCCTCGTTCCTCGCTGGGAAGTGATCCATGGAATCACAGAATGCTTCTCACAGACGTCTGATGCTCTCAGGTGTCTTGGTGCAGCCTGAAATTAAGCAGGGAGCAGTTCTCCCCCATTCCAAACTGGATGTGGCTGGATGCTCTCAGTGTCACACACGGCATCCCACTGAAGGGTATTACCCAAAAGCGCCACGGGGACTTGTGCAGAGAGTGTTTATCAGTGAGCTATTGGCATTTTTAATTGCTTTTCACTGTAATTAAGCAGCTGACAATCCTCTCATAGCAGAGAGGAGGAAATCATCTTGAGGATCTTGGTTGCACCATGTGGGGGCCAGGTCAGAGTTACCATCACTGCACTGCTGCCACCAGCATTTCACCACGTTTCCATTGCAATAATAACGCCCTCAAAATAATTTATGGCATGAATCTCTGGCCAAAAAGTTGCACCTGTTCTTGCAGACCTTGATTTGAACATCAACAAGGAGCTGCCATGCCCATTTCCCAAGGGAGGGCTTTTCCTCCCCAGGTAGAGCTCGCCTCTTTGGGCTGCACAGTGCAAATTCTTGGTGTGCCAGGGTTTGGGTGAGGCCTCTCCCTGTGTGATGAGTGTGGAGCAGAGTTCTGGTGAGCCCCCCTGGCTTTGGGGGGGCCTTGCTCAGGGGTACTTGTGGCTCTGACTGCTGGATCCTGACCAGTGGTACCCAAGTGGTCCCTGAGTGGTGCAGGGCTGACGCTGCCAGCTGGACTCCCCACCCATGGCATCGTGCCACGTGAGGCTCTGATTTGCTTCGTTTACCCAACCTCTCCTACCCTGTGGGCATTTATTCCTTGCCCCAGAGCCCTGATCACTGCTTTCATCACGAGTATTTCCCTTGGCAGCAGCTCCATGGCTTTCATTCCCTGAAGGAATTGAAATCCTGGAGTGCTCTGCCCCAGTGAGACCTGGCTGTGACTCCAGGAGCCACTGGCAGTGCAAACCCATTTCCAAACCCCCAAAACTGAGCAGCCTCACTTCGCTAAGTGCTACTTCCAGGATTTCTCATCATTTCTCATGTCAAAAGCCCAGATAATTTCACAGGACAATGAGAAGCAGCTCGAGGTCTGAAGTTTGAAATGCCTCAAAAGTGTTGTAGTTGGATGTGCTGAAAGGAGAAGGGGAACCTCCATATCTGAAAAACCTTTTTGAAAACCAAATCCACCTCTCAGATTCTGAGGGCTTAGGAAGCAAATCACATGTTTATTTAGGATATCAGCAAGAGAAACAAGTGGGTTCTCTCTGCTGGTTCTGCTGCAGGGATTAACAGGCACACCCTGGCCTGGGTATTGTAGTCCTTGCTCCATTTGTGCTTGGAAAAAGCTCTGAGCTACCTTTGGATGTCCAGCTGGGCAGCTGACAGCTGGATTCTGATCCAAAAGCAGGAAGCAGCAGTGTTTTGTGGATATTTAATTAAAACAGCAGTCTCTGAGTGGAGGGAAAACTGCCACAGTTGCCTTCAGCAGTTGCTTGGTACGTTCTCTTTAAGTGGCTCACGAGATTTTTCGCTTTGGAATTAAACTGCTTTCTCAATATGTCTCAGACTTGCTGGCTGATTTTGCAATCTCTCTTCTGGTTTTAATGATCTTTGTTTGCTAGGACTGAATTTTAGTTGCTACCTAAACATCTCAGAAGAAATTTAAACAGAACAATTCAAAGTGAGAGTTTGAAAAGGTTCGAGGGGAAACCTTCAGTGTCAGCCCAGAGCCAAATTTAATAAGCAGCTACTTTCTATGAAAAATCCCACCATCCTTCTGATTACACCATGATTTTACCTGATGAAGTTCCCAACTGCTCGTGATTTTTCAGTCAGGTGCATCTGCTCCTGCACTCATCCATCTGCATTAGGAGCTTTCCCAGTTTCCATAGTAACTGGGCAATTTAACATATCTGGCCTTACAGTATCTTACAGTGAAATTCTCTGTCCATTTTATAAATGTACAGCCAGAGGTGCGGGGAACAAAATGATTTGCCTGGGGTTACAGAGTTCATCTGCAGCTGAATGGGGTAAGAACATTGCTTTTTCCAGAGTTCCAGGGAAATGCTGGAGCTGCCAGGCTGCCCGTTCCCAGGGAGGCGTTTGCTGGATCACATCGACTGGAGGTTGTGTCCCAAGCGTTCCTTTTCTCAGCCTTGGAAAAGAGACTTTCAGAAATGAGGAGGAGGTTGAGGTTGGAGCAGGGTGAGTAATGAAACGAGAAATCAAAACTTGCAAGTAATGTATTCAGCAGAAATGCCAGCCACATTCCTGGGATAAATAACTCCCGATGAATAATTCAACCGGCGTCATCACTACAGGGCACAGGAGCAGGATTGGTTTCTAATTATTTGGCCTTTTCCTCTGTAAAAGTTCAACCCAGATTCAGACCCCGATGTGTTCCAGCTCAGGGTCTGGGTTTTGCTTGTGGCTTGGCTGGAGATAGCCCAGGGTTGGCTTTGGAGCTGTGCTGAGCACCCTCATTTCTCTCTGAAACTCCAGGAATCTGGGCTCTTGCAGGGTACAAAGCCACCCTTCAAAAAAAAAAAAAAAAAAGGCAGCTGGAGCCTCCAAACTTTGTGGAAATAGGAAAACTTTGAAAGCTGTTGAGGAATCCTGGATTAGCACAGCACACACGGAGAAGGGAAAAGGCTGGTGGCCTTGGAACAGCTTCTCACATTAATTTTCTTCCAACGCTGACAGCTTTGATTTATTACCTAAAGGCTGGTTAGAAAACACCCAGACATGAGTGAAGCCAGGAGTTATGGGAAGAAAAGGAAAACATGGTAAACACAGTGATGGATAGCACTGGGAGACAGACAAACCCTGCCCTGCTCTCCTGCTGCACCCAAATATTGGCTCCCAGTGGGGATGGGTGTCCAGCCCTGGCAGTGCTGCCTGGAATTGCTCCCAGCAGACCAATCAGGGAGGAAGCTTCTCTTGGGATTTGCAGCTTTCTCATCTGTCAGGTCAATGTTGGTGCTGATTTCTGCCTCAGAGTGGTGTTTGGAGTTGAGCTGATCACTGGAAAGTCCATATTGGGCAAAAGTTGTTTGCAAGTGCTTCTTACGCAGAAATCAAAACAAGGTATTGTTTCCTAACAGAAGTTTGGTAAGATGAGTTAAAGAGAGTCACCAAAATTTTTTGCTGAGGATCCCTGGCTGCTCAGGGCTCTCCCAGCCCTTTGCTGGATCACATTCCTATTTGCAGAAGAAGAGCTGGTCCTGCAAACCGAAGCGAACGACATCACTGAGGAGCACAAGTTGTCTCTAATGCCATCAGTGGCTTTAAATATTTATAAAGCACAGTGTGAGCACCTTCAGAGGAGGCAGACAACTCCCCTGGTGCCCAGAACTGTCGGGGTGCACAAACAGCCCGAGCGCTTCTCGGGATGCGGAGCCGTGTAAGTGACATTCTCGTGTCACAGCCCTTCCTCCAGACCGAGCCCATTGGCACCGTGGCCTGAAATGTTTCTCATTAGCAAACTTTTCATAACCTCCCCAAACTGCCACAACTGCAGGAGAAAAGGCCCCGGGGTGCCAGCTGGAGGTGGCACTTGGCTCTCGGGGCTGTTTGCTTGGCTGGGTTTCAGGGATGTTCCGGAGCGGCTCGTGGGACGTGTGACTGGGCTCTGAGCTGAGCCCCTGGCCCCGCTCCAGAGGACCCTGCACACTCCATGGGAAATGTGGGAATGCTTTCCACTTGTCTCTTCCATCCCTCAGCCCCAGCTTTGAGCCATCTGCCCGGGAGCCCCGGCCCGCAGCCCTCGGAACACGCTCGGGGCTGGGCTGAATACGCAGCAATGAGATCCAGAGCAGCTCGGGGCCTGTTTAATGCTGAATTAGGGGTGGGAGAGCCTTGCTTTTCCCAGGTTCATCATCACACAGCCTCCAAACTCCCAGGAACTCTGATTTCTTTCACCTGCAGAGCCCCTGAGCCGTGTGTGTGACAGGGAGGGGCTGGCACAGCTGGATGCAGATGTTGGGGACATTTTTGTGCCACTTGTTCATCCCAGAGTGCTCCTTGCAGGATGATAAAAAGTGCTGCGATGTTGGGGAAGAGGAAATAGGAAAGCCTTATAAATACCAGCACTGCTTTCCTTCAGTTTTCCTGTCAAATGCCAGGGGTAGCCTGGAATTCCCCTCTGGAGATGCAAGAGGTGATGTGGGAGCTTATTCCTGGGGTTTTGGGGTGCTCCCTGCAGCACCACAGAGCTGCAGAGTTATTTCCCAAGGCTTCCATTTTTCCATTTCCCAGGAAATTTGTTAATTTGAGGATGAGTGCTTGGATCCCAGGTTAGTGAAATCCTTTAAACCAATTCAGAACCTCCAGACAATTAAAAAATATAAATATTTTCCAGGAATCCTCTTCCTTCTCAAATAATCAAGATTTACCCTAAACAGATAAATTTTCCACTGAGGCTTTTGTTTAGGCACACTTTACATCACTTCTTTTCTTTAGATGCTGCCTGCTTTCCTCCAGCATGGACAAAAATAACCTGTGAGCTCCGAGTAGTTCTCAGAATTCCAAACCACTGAATTCAATTTGAATCCCAGTGGGTTCTGTGCCTCCCCAGCTGTTCATCACTTGCAGGGTTTATTACATTTTAGGGGATGCCATTGAATCCAGCCACCCCCAGAGACACTGACTGGACTTTGGGAGCCTAAAGAGAAGGAGAACACAGAAGAGTCCCCGGAGCTGCTCCAATTCAGCCACACAGAATTTAAGTTTCCTTTTAAAGAGCAATGCTTGTAACCTTATTTCTATTTTATAATTTGTTTGCAAATTCCATTGCTCTTCCTCTCTATCTTTTAGGAGTTCTAAAGAAAATTAATTTCCCCCCAATTTAGTTTTTTTTTTTTTTTCCATCTAGCAAACATTGATTTTGCTCTTTTTCCCAGTGCTGTTGTTCCTGCCAGAATTAATGGGGTTTTTTGGAGTTGTTTGGCAGAGGGAGCGTCTGGGAGAAATCATGGGAGTGGGTCCAGCTCCCTCCAAGGAATTTTGGTGCTCCAAGCATCCTGGAGGAGTCTTGTGTGTAGGGATTCTCCTAAGACATCACTTCTAACAGTAGACACCAAAACCAGAGAGTTTTAAACCATTTCTCTTTCATGCAGGGAAAATTCAAGAGGGACATTTGGGCCATGTGGAGCCCATAAAAACCAAGGCAAAACATTTCAAAACTGAGATCTGCAGATAGGGTCAGGCTTTTAAAAATGTTTCAAAAGCGTTGAATATTAAAAAAAAAAAAGCCCTCAACAGGAGTTTAAAACAACACAGGCAAGCGAGTCGGTGAGAAGATATAAAATCATCAGGAAAGGCTCAGTTTGTTTTAATACAGGGATTACTGTAAACACTCGCCATGCATGGTAACAATTTGTAGCCCACGTGTTTTGAAATATCAGAACTGGTGTCAATAAACACATTAAGATTCGACTTCAAAGAGCTCTGGGGATGTTTGCAGCATCACCAAGACGTTGCAAGGCGGGGATTTGGGATGGGAACAAGTGTGGGAGCAATCCAACAGCTCCTCTGCAAAGGAAGGGATCCTGTCAGGCTGTTGGAGCCAAGCATCTGTGAGGGTGATTATTGTTTCCTAAGGCTCAGAGCAGCTCCCAGCCCCTGATATCTTTCTGTCTCCCTCCCACCCTGACCTGCTGCTTTGGCTCTCCCACCTGCTGGGTCTCACTTCCCAGGCTGAATCCTTGGGAGCAGGGTTTGTTTCTCCAGGCAGGGAGAGCCTGACCGACTGCCAGCGCTGTCCCAGCAGGAATCACAAATTGGTTATTTCTGCTCTCGTGGGATGCTCCAAATGCAAACCTGGCAAGTTTGGAGCGAGCCTTAAGGATGGCTGGACTGGGGAAGGAACCCAGACCTAAAGGGACATTTTGTCTTTCCCCTTCCTGGGGCAGTTGCATCCTGGGGTGGGCATGGAGAAGGTTTGGAGGTGTCTGTGTGGACAGGGAGGCTGAGAACTGACTGGGACCCATGGGCTGGCTCGGGGGACAGAGCTCATCCATGCTCGGGATGTTGTGGGAATTGGGTTGTTCCTGCATTTCCAAGGTGCCTCTCAGCTTGGAGTTCATGTTCCATCCCAAGCAGTGGGTACCACCCAGTCACGGCATTACAGAATCGTGGAGCATCCTGAGCTGGGAGGGACCCACAGGGATCACCCAGTGCAGCCCCTGGCCCTGCACAGACCCCTCAAAAATCCCACCCTGGGCATCCCTAACAGCTCCTGCAGCTCTGGCAGCCTCGGGGCTGTGCCCTTTCCCTGGGGAGCCTGGGCAGTGCCCAGCACCCTCTTGGGGAAGAACCTTTCCCAAAATCCAACCTAACCCTGCCCTGGCACAGCCCCAGCTGTTCCCTGGGTCCTGTCCCTGGCTCAGAGCTCAGAGCTGCCCCTCACGGGGAAGCTGTAGAGGAGTGAGGGGCTCATTTGGGGTGGATTTGCTCCTCTCACTCCTGTTCCTGTGGTGTCTCTCTCCAGCCCTCAGAAAATGAGCCATCCCTCCGTTCCCAAACCAGATCCTGCCACATCAGCACAGCCAGAGCACCAGGTGAGCACGGGCTGGGTTTGATGTCTCATCTACCAATTCAATTTCCTGCACTTGAGCTAAACACAAACAGCTGTTCCCCTCATTGCAAACCCCAAATGAATTCACACATGTCCTTTTTTAAGGTGACAGAACCAATCTGAGGGAACAGATTGGAGCATTCCCGTGTCCAGGTTTAATCATCCCAGTCGGGATTCCCTTGTTTTAATACTGAACCTCATGTTGACAGCACAATGCTCTGTGTGCAGGCCAGGCAGGATTAAATGGGGCTCCCTGGGGGATGTTTGGAGCAGCCTCTGAAATGCTGAGGGCACCTGTTGGCATTAATAGAGCAGCATGTGTGGGAGCAGGGGGCAAATCCAGGCTGGATGTACACGAACGTGGAGGGGACCAGGGACATCACTGACACTTAACACGAGTTGGAGTCAGAGCAGGATGGAAATAACAGGCACAGAGATGACCCCTGGTCCTGTGTTTTTGGATTTTATCTGGAGTACAAACAGCTCTGTGCACGGGCAGCCTTTGCTTGCATTGGAATTGCTGTTTAATGCATATTTTTGCTTGGAATCTGCCCCTGATTCATCAGCACCTTCCTGGAGTGGCTGCAGCACCTTTGCCATGCGAGCTGCAGGAAAGGGTAATTAAATTTAATAGAAGCCACCCTTGCTTTGAAGCTGCTCTGGTTGAGGGCCACAAGGAAAGGCAATTAAACTCCAGGATTCAAGCTGAAGGTACAGTCATTTATTCATTTATTTTTTTAAAAGGAAATTTCCTCTGTAAACGGATTTGAATTGTCAGATCTAAATGGATTTTAAAGCTATAGAGATTTCCTTCTTTGGGAAATCTTCTCTTGAAGCAAAATGAAATTATTTCACGACTTCATGATTTTACCAAAAATTAGTGTTTAAATGAGGTAACAAAAAAAGGGAAAAATATTCCAGAATGCCATAATCAGTGCCAAAGATAGTTCTAAATATTTAAAAACAATTTTTAGGAGTTTCCTGTCAGTTGGAAAAGGTCTGATTCCAGTGCAGACATTATTCAGAAAAGCAAACTGCTAACTCAGTTAATATTTAGAAGGAGAAAAAAATTATCCTAAACTTCACCAACTCTTGGAAATATTTGTTTTTTCACGTGGGGCACACGTGAAAAAACTCATTGGTTTTCTTCTTTCTTCCCCTCCCAGAGTTCCCTGGCATGCAGGGATTCAGGACCTGAGTCCTGTGGGAGCAGCACCTTTCTCCATTGGGGGATCCTTCCCTCTGACATCTCTGGAATATTTGGGGTTCAGACTCTGAACATCCTTTTTGACCTCATTCAAAACATTTCCTTTGGAAACCCAGCAAAACCCCAAAGAGAATCCAAATATAAATCAATGCAAATGCAATTACTGTGACACCCCCCCCTTCCTCTGTGCCTCGGGGCTGGAAAAATCCATCGATTCTCTGCTGTAATTTTTTGGGAAGTGGGAACACCCTGCCTCACTTGCAGTGAGAGCCCTGAACCAAAGGCTCTGTGCTGGCCCCATCCCTGGAGGAGGCAGCGCTGCTGATGCAGCTGCGGGGGACTGGGAGAGACAACAGGAGACTGGGATCTTGGAGAGCTGGGATCACAGAGGACAGGGAGCATGGGGGACTGAGATCATGGGGAAGTGGGATCTGGGAGGATTGGGATCTTGGAGGATTAGGAACACAGGGGAGTGGGATCTTGGTGGACTGGGGTCACAAAGGAATGGGAGCACAGGGGTCTTGGATCACAGAGGACAGGGACCTTGGAGACTGGGATCGTGGGAGACAGGTATCATGGAAGACTGGGTCCTTGGAGGATTAGGAGCACATGGGACAGGGAACACAGGGGACTAGCATTTTGGGGGATGGGGATCATGGGAGACTGGGATCTTGGAGGACTGGGATCACAGGGGACTGACAGCTCAGTGGAACGATTCCTTTTTGTGACTGGAGGATCTGGAAAGTTCTGGCTTAGCTCAGCACCAGGAGCCACCATTCCCACCCGGGGTGTCCGGCTCCATGGGGTCAGGAATCTGCCCCCTGAGCTCAGCCATTGGCTCTGGGCACTTTAAGGTCAGCTGGAGTCTCTGTTTGGTTATTTCTGCTCTCGTGGGATGCTCCAAATGCAAACCTGGCAAGTTTGGAGCGAGCCTTAAGGATGGCTGGACTGGGGAAGGAACCCAGACCTAAAGGGACATTTTGTCTTTCCCCTTCCTGGGGCAGTTGCATCCTGGGGTGGGCATGGAGAAGGTTTGGAGGTGTCTGTGTGGACAGGGAGGCTGAGAGCTGACTGGGACCCACCAGTCCTTTGTGCCCCAGAGCAGAAATGGCTGAGATGGACTTTGAAATTTTCCAGGCTGGGCTGGTCCTGGACCACCACACAGTCCCTGCCAGGTGGCACTGCCAGCCACCAAACACCTGGTGAGTGCCCAAACACCGGGGCAGAGGGAAATTGTCAGGGACATGCAGCAGAAACTGTGCTGTGTTGCTTCAGATCCCAGCCAAAATATGCAGGAAAAGCCAGAAAAACTGAGTTGTGAGCACATTCCCCCTGATGGATGGGCTGTCAAGGCAGGAGAGCAGCTATTCCAAGCTCCCAAAACTCCCATAGAGGCAGAAATCCCAGGGCCAGGGGTTGGGAGGATGGTCCTCTGGAGCATCACCAAGTGTTGGGAGCACATCCAGCCCAACATCCTCAGGAATGTGCTCCTGTTGGGCAGGTTCCCTCCTTTCCAAGTTTGCAGAGAGGCTGCTGAAGGAGCTCCAGGCAGGAGTTCCCAGCCCAGCTCATGTCAGGGCTGTCTCACCCCGAGGCTGGACGTGCTCCATGTGGGTTGGTGCTTCCACACTTGGCAGCTGAAGAGCTTTTAGGAATATGGGGACTACCAGGGCAGACCATAATGAGGTTGGACCAGCAGTGCTTCAGAGAAAAATCCTTTTGAAAATTTCAGTAGGACCATCCAGGAGGGGTTTGTTTTGGTTTTTTTGGTTTTTTTTTTTGTT
>VXAC01005621.1:179526-200795 GCA_013399225.1 Rhipidura dahli | reverse complement strand
AAGGGAAGGGAAGGGAAGGGAAGGGAAGGGAAGGGAAGGGAAGGGAAGCTCTGCAGACCCAGCACAGACAAAAGCTGTGCTCACAGAGTGGCACCCAGAGAGCCCTGGGAGTGCTTCTGAAGAGATTTCACCCTCGCAGAGCAGTGCTGATGTAATCCCTGATGGATCCATTGATACCGAGCTCGTGTTGCATCCAGGGACCCAGGTCAGCTCCTCCCAGCCGAAAATCCTTCAACAGCCCATCATTACTGGTGTGCAGCACCCCGGCACTGGGCTGGCCTGGCTGTTTCCATTCCCTTCTCAGGCACGACTTTGCTCAAGGGCACAGCACGAGATAGCAGAACTTGGCACGTGTTCCCTGACTCCCGGCTCGTTCCAGCCTCCTGGTCACCTTGCATTGCCATGGCTGCACAGGGCACCGGGAATTCATTCCCTCGCTTTTATTTCAGCTTTGCTTTGGAGGGGCTGAGGTCTCAATCATTTGGGGCTCGATTCCCTCACCTCCTTCACACCACAAGGAGTTGCAGAAGTCCTTCCTCTGATGGATTCCCACCTGTGCTGTGGAGACGTGGAGGATTTGAATTGTAGATTCATCCAGGCAGGGTGGGGAGTCTCCCTCTCTGGAGCCATTCCAAACCCACCTGGATGCACTCCTGTGCCACCTGCTGCAGGTGATCCAGCCTTGGATGATCTCCAGAGGGCCCTTCCAATCCCAGCTATGCTGGAATTCTGTAAACTCCTGGGATCTTTCTGGTCCCAGGAAAGCAGCACCAGTCTGCTGAGCAGAGGGCTGGTTATGAGGATTAAAGAGTGGGAACCACATGCCATCACTCCAAATTTCCCTCTTCCCTTCCTCTCCCCCAGCTCTCCATGCTGACCATGATGCCACAAGGTCTGGAGCATCCCTTGGCTCACCTGTGGTCCCCTGTCCTGGCTGTGTCCCCTCGTGCATCCCAATCCACTCCCGGTGGGGTGAGGAGCAAAGGCAGCCTTGGCTCTGTGCAGGCATCAATGGAAACATCCCATTGTTACCCACAAACCACAAACAGCCCCTCACCAGGTCCCAGGAGGAAAATTAACTTTATCCCAGCTCATTCTGGTAATTTTTTTCCCTCTTTCCCTCCCCAGGTCTCATTTAAATGTCAATCCAGCAGCAGGTCTTGATTTGGATCCAGCTGCCAAGGGTGACTCCTCTGAAGGGGAACAGAGAAAAGCTGGGAAAGGAGCACCTTTGTTTTCCTGAGTGATGCTCAGAGAGCTCGGAACAGGCAGGGTCAGGGCTGAATTATCTGGATAAATCGGGTTCTTCTCCCCCATCCGTGGTGGGGATGAAGGGATTCCAGGCAGCCTGGCCCTGGGAAATCCAGCAGCTCCTCGTGGGAGTGTGGCAGTGGTCAAAGCTCCTTGGAAATGCACTTTCCAAAAAACAGGAATGCCTACGGAGCATTGAGTCATGGAATGGTTTGGCTTGGAAGGAACCTGTAAATCCCATCTCGTCCAACCTCCCTGCAACGAGCAGAGCAGAGCTCAGAGCCCCGTGCAGCCCGGCCTTGGATGCTCCCAGGGATGGGCCAGGAGGAGGGATAGGGCTGCAGTGCAGGAATGTCCTGCACGTATATCTGCTGTGAAACAGCCTCTGGAACATTTGGAAGTGGCTGGGAAGATGAAGGGGCAGGAAAACACCAGCCCAGCACTGAGCATGAGCAGCTCCATCCCGGGATTTACAGAGCAATTTGCAGGTCCGGCTCCGCTTCTCCCACTTCGGAAACATCCAGGTGAGTCCCTGAGTGTGAGAGGCTTGAGATGAAGGGAGGGAAGAGCATTCCAGAGCTTTTCCAGGTGGAGATGTCCCTGCACGGAGCAGGGGGAGAGAGGCAGTGAAGTCCTTCCCCCCAGACCCACACGTGCACCCACACACACACACACACTGATTTTATTAAGCCATTCCATGCATGGATTTTATGGATGTGCATATATATTTTTTTTTTTTTAATTTGGAAAACTTCAGAGTGCTGCTTTTTCACACGCAGTAAAGTGAGTTTTGCTGAGATTCATTAGTCCCCTTTCCCCCCGTGTGTAAATGGATCTCTCTCAGTTATGCAATGTGAGGGTACACAACCATGAAAAGTGCAGAGCCAGCCAAAAAAAGCATTGTTCTGAACTCGGACGTGTAAAATATTCATATTCAATAATGAAAAAATAAATAATAAAAAAAAAAAAA
This sequence comes from Rhipidura dahli, assembly GCA_013399225.1. Lineage (NCBI taxonomy): Eukaryota > Metazoa > Chordata > Aves > Passeriformes > Rhipiduridae > Rhipidura > Rhipidura dahli. The sequence continues at coordinate 198,574 of VXAC01005621.1, read as the reverse complement.
GACGACAAAAAACCCCAGCCCTTAATAAAAAATTCACGGCGTAAAATATGCATTGTCCTCCCATCCCCAGGGCTGCAGCCCTTTCCAGCCCAACACGTTCTGGGGGCTTTCACTGCCTCGTTGGACTCGATTCATTCCAAACCAATTCACCCGCAGACATCCCGGGATTAGGTGCCTAAATTGACTCTGATTTCTCACAGGGCTGCAGGAGAGGCTGGGGCTGCTCAGAGCACCCTGGGGGCTGTGTGGCAGGGCTGTCCCTGTGCTGGTGGCAGCTCTGGGCACCCAGTGCCACACTGGGCATGGGCACAGCCAGGAGAGCTCTTCCAGCAGGGTTTGCATCCCCTCATCACCCCTCTGTCTTAACGAGCAAATTCCCAGGGGATAACGGGGCTGAGCAGCTCTCCAGGAGCAGGGAGGACATTGGGAACACCCCAAGGTGTCTCCATCCCTCTTTTGCCCTGCAGAAGCTCCCCTGGAGCTCTGCCCACAGGGAAGAAGGAATGGAAAGGTCCTGTTGTGCCCGAGGGAAGCAGAGACAGGTGCAAAGAAGCACCTGGCTCAGAACCTGCCTGAAGGATGCAGCAGTGCCGGGGATTTTCTCCAAAACTTCCTCTCTCTCTGCTCTCTAAAACTCCCTCCCTCTGCTCTCTGGGACAGGGACAGCACCCAGGGAATGCTGGAGCTGTGCCAGGACAGGGTTAGGTTGGATTTTGGGCACTGCTCAGGCTCCCCAGGGAATGGGCACAGCCCCGAGGCTGCCAGAGCTCCAGGAGCTGCCAGGGATGCCCAGGATGGGATTTTTGGGGGGTCTGTGCAGGGCCAGGGGCTGCACTGGATGATCCTTGTGGATCCTGCCAGCTCTGCATATCCTGACTCCACGATTCTGTGATTTAATTTGGATTTTTCTGCATCCCCACCTGCTGCAGGAGCTGCCTCTAGAGGTGTGTGTGTCCCAGGGGGTGACACAGAAGGACAGCACAGCACAGGACAGGGCAGAGGAGATGGAGCAGCATCACCTGGGACTGGAACTGAACCACCAGGCCCTGCTCTGGTGTCATTTAAAGCCACTAAGCAGGACCCAGGAGACCAGGACTGCAGGGGAACATTAAAATGTTATTATGAACTTTGCTAAAAAAAAAAGAAAAACCAGGGTCATGAGGAAGGGCTGTGGCACTTCAATTTTCTGAAGATATATGGGAGAGAAGAATGAGAAACTCCAAAAAAAACCAACACTTGAGATGTTTCCTTTATCTAAAGCACAACCAGTTTGATGTTTTACACAGAACGAGTCCCAAAGAGTGTAAATCAGGGCATGGAAGAGATGTTTTTAAAAGGCCTCCAAATATAATTTCTTTACCTCCCACGTTCTCAGACCAAATATTTTAAATGGGAAAGCATGTGGGACAAAGAGCAAGGATATTATCCGTGTCTTTAAGGACCATTCCTGGCAAGGTGATTTGTTCTGTGTCCCCACTCTGATATTTATAAACAAGGGAAAGGAAGGAGAGGAAGCAAACTCAGAAAAATCTGACGTTGGGAAAGCTGTGACCATGAGTGACAGTATGGGAGGAATAAAATGTGCTGTGATGGGACAGCTGTCAGTCATGGCTGGGATCTGTGGTGGGAAAAAAGGAGCTGGAATTGTTCTTTGTCCCTTCTGATTGGGTGTTAGATTTGAGCCACAGCACTGGGATGCCTGGAAGGGAACTGGGAAGATGAAATGAAGGGACTGGGGGGAAGAAGTGGAGAGAACTGGGAGGATGAAGGGAAGGGGATTGGGAGGATGAAGAGAACTGGGAGGGTGAAGGGAACTGGGAGAATGAGGGGAACTGGGAGAATGAAGGATAGGAAATTGGGAGAATTAAATGAAGGGAATTGGGAGGATGAAGTGAAGGGAACCAGGAGAATGAAGGGAACTGGGAGAATGAAGGGAAGGGAATTGGGAGAATTCAGTGAAGGGAATTGGGAGGGTGAACTGAAGGGAACCAGGAGAATGAAGTGCCCTCAGTGGCTTTGAGTATCATCCCACCCTCCCTGTCCCAGCTCAGCGCATCCATCTCCGTCCCCTGTCCCTCAGTGCTCCTGCAGCCTCTGGGAATTCCCTGCTTGTTTTGCCAGGATTCTCTCCCTGAGAATAGAGAAGGGAACTCGGTGGTGTCACAAACATTTCTCCCCTGAGTTTCCCCGGAGAGCTCGGATCAAGTGTGACCCTGCTGATGGCAGAGCCTCGGGCTGCCCCAGGAGCCTCCCAGCCCTTGCAATGCAGAGGAGCTGAGGGGGTCTGGAAAGATTCAGCCCCTCGGATCCTTTGCTACCCTGACAAATCCAAGTGGAAATACAGGCGCTGCCAAAGCCGTTTCATTCCCAGATTCCTACGGAAAACAGTGTTTCCAGCACGGCACAGCAGAACAGGGGAGCGGCGCTGGTGGTCTGATGACACCCTCGGAAGGACTTTCAGCCAAAATAATATGGATTTCCTGGAAGCACATCCCCCCAGAGGAAGAAATCATGGATTTTGGAGGTATCCAAGACAACAGTGCAGATGCTGATTCCAGCTCTGCTGCTGCAGAGCCACTGCCTTCAGCGGATTGACTCAGTACTGTGGGGTTTTTACTGCTGAGGTCATTGCTCCTTTACGAGGGGAGGGATGGATCCCTGCACATCCAGAGTGCCTGGATAAGCTTGCAGCCTCGGAAGTTACATTTCCAGACCCATCCCAGGCTTTCCAGGACGAGTCACCAACATCTGGGTTCATCCCATCTGACCTCTGTAACTAAACCCCAAAACTTTAAACCCTGATTAAGACAAGGGAGAGAGACAGACTTCCCCTGCACATGAGCTGCTGAGCTTTTGTCATCTCCATTTACTGAAAATAAAATCTTTTGGGGCTGGCTTCCTGATTTATTTGTCTTCTTTACGGACATCAGTGGAACTGGTGGTGCTGAAATGCTGCAGAAAAGGTGAAATCCACTTTCAGAGTGAGATTATTTTTGTTACTGGAAGGTTGCACCTGAAAGTTGGAAGAAATGAACCAGCAAAAATGTTACTGAGGGTATTGCAAAGTGAAAAGAGATGTGGTCAAGAATCTCCCCATGAAATAGAATTAACTCAGCCCTAATTCCCAGTGCCAGACCCCCAAAATCTCCAGTCCAGGCTGCCAAAGTCATTTAACAGCAATTCCATCAGTCTGACCCATGTCCAAAGGCTTTTAATCCCACTTTATGTTTACCAGGAAGGGTCCGTGTCATGAGCAGCTCTGTGGGGTTGTTCCTCCAGAAGCCACAGAAGTGATCAAACCCAACAATAATCCATGAAATTACATCAGGTTTTTTTTCTTCTCCTCACATGTCCCGAGGAATTCCCCAACTCCAGACCCGTTCCAACTGGCACCATCCTGCACTTGAGCTCCAATATCAGTGGAGCCTGTGATGGTTCCAATTTTTCTGGTGAGGGATTACATTAAATCCAAATAATTCTTTCCATGGGGGATTACAGAGCCACTCTGGTTTCAAACATTCCCATCCAGGAGTGAGGAACTTCTCCTTGGGTGTCTGTCCCTTCCTTGGTTAGGACAGATATTTCGCTTATCTGGGCATAAATCCATTTCATTAATTCCTAATAATTTAATTCCTAAAGGAAGCTGATGGAACAGCCCATCGTAAATCCACTCTTTGCATTTTGGCTGAATTCCCTTGGATTACTAATTCCAAATAAATTATGTGACTCAGTGTTCTCCATTTCAGTGACTGAGAATGTTTTTATCTTCTGCCTGAGATAAAAACTCACCTGGAGGAGCTGTCAGCCCCTGCTGGACGTGGATTCCATTTGAGGGGTGAATTGTTGCTGGTTAACAAAAGTCTGGATCAAATGTCCATCCTCAAAAATCGGGATTTTCTGTTCCACTACCAGAGTCTGCTTTGGGGATTGTTTTTGGCACCGGGGTTCAGAGAAGGAAAATAGGAAATGAACTGGAAAAATTCAAAGGCTACAGCAAACAAGAAAATCCTGGAAGGAGCACACTCTGGAGATCCGCCTCGGCCATTAATAATATGGAAAGATTTCATTAGGGAAAGGGAGAGGGAAGAGAGGATGTCCAAGGAGGAGCACCAGTGTGCATGGGATAAAAATCCTGTGTTAAACCCCACACTGCTGGTTACAGATCGTGGAATCAAAGAGTCACAAAACCATTTAAAGCTGGAAAAGACCTCTGAGATCACCAAGTCCAACCTGTGCCCAATCCCCTCCTTGTCCCCAGCCCAGAGCTCTGAGTGCCACCTCCAGCTCTTCCTTGGACACCTCCAGGGATGGGGATTCCAAACCTCCCTGGGCAGCCCCTGCCAAGGTCTGAGCACCCTTTCCATGGGGAAATTCCTCCTGGAATGTGGCCCGTGGGGTCTGGAAGGGCTGCAGGGGCTGTGTGGGGCTGGAGGTGCTCAGGGGAGATGCTCCAAACCCAGAACACGGCAGGAGCAGCTCCCCTGCACCAAGGGCTGGCAATGAAGCAAATAAAGTTTGTGAAGGACACCCTGGCCACCTAAAATTCCACCTAAGGGAGGAATTTTTTCTGATGGAGAAACCCCTTCTGCCCCCTGCTGAGGAGCACCTTGCAGGGGGAGCAGCCCCCAAAACAAGGGGGTTTTATCATCACCTTCAATTCTTCCTCCTATTCTTCCTCCCCTTCCCAGCCCACAGCTCCCCGTGGCCACTCAGGACCTGCTGAAGGAGCCAAACCCCCAAACCCCCTCTGTGCAAGGGTGGCACCTGAACCCTGACACCCACTGAGCTCCAGGCGTGGGCACAGCCTCAGGGTGCTCCTACCCACCCCAGGGGAATGCAGAGCCTGGCAAATTGTCCTGGAAAAAGGGAAATCAGGCCCTGTCCCCTCATCCCTGCCACCTCCCCTGCACTGGGGACCTGCAGAGAGAGCCCCGTGGCGCCAGATGCCTCTGGCTGCTGTCACCTACAAGCAGTGCTCCCAGCTCGATATATTTTTGCCTGGAAATTGTTTTCCCCCTTCCCTGTGCCACTCTGGAGGTGACTGGCCGTGCTTTTGTGTCCCTTCTGAGGTGAAGTGCAGCCCATTCGACCTCCCACCACTGCATAACCCAAGCAGAGCAATTTAAAACCCCTGAGTTTGGTGGTTTTTTTTCTTGCCAAAAGTTTTTGCACCGTTATGTCACATCCTATACATCAGAGATTGCTGGGGGAAAAAAAAAAAAACAAAACAAAACTTGTTTTGAGGGTTTTTTTTAATTTCTTTTTCAGTGTTCCTGCTCTCTCCTGGAAATAGAAACATCAGCAGGTCGAATGACCTGAGGGTTGACGTATTTCCAGGGTAGGTGGGAGGAAGTTCAGCCTCTGTGCTCACAAAACATTCTGAGCCCTGGAAATATAATGAGCATTAATGAGTATGAAATAGAGGCCCTCTGGGATCCATAACTGTTCACTCAGCTGCTCCAGAGTCCCCAAAGCTGCCACAATTCCCTCTCCCAGGTCACCTCAAGCATATGGAGGGGAGGAGGAGCTGTGGTTTGAGTGACCCAGGATGAGCTTTAAACATCCCTGGAATCATTGGCAGCCCGGCTGAAATCCATTCATTCTCTGCCTTCAGCCTGGGGGAGCTGGGGTGTTCCCACATGTGGGGTTTTCCAATCTCTGTCATGGAATAAATCTGATTCCCAGGATGCACAGCAGGGATCGCTCCAGCCAGCCAGTGCTCTGGGAGAACCACAGAACCACGGGATGATTTGGGTGGAAAAGGAGCTAAAAAACCACCTCGTTCCACCCCTGTGCTGTGGGCAGGGACTGCTTCTGCTGTCCCAGGTTTCTCAGGCAGAAATTTTTCTGTCCTGCTCTTCAAACACTGACAAATCCATGGAGGAAATCCCTGCACAGACAAAGGAATTCCCTGCATGGACAGAGGAGTCACCCCAGCTGGAGCAGCCACCACGTGTGGTGCTGCCCTGGGCAGGGAGAGGGACTTTTTTCTTGGTTTTTAGTTTGTCAGGAGAGGTTTTCTGCTCGTGGATTCCTCCCTATGCCTCCTCGTGACCTGGGAGCTCCCCATCCTCTCTGAGACCTTTTTCTGGTTTGGGCTGGTGAGCTGCAGGCTGGCTCACAGCTCCAGGGGAAGAGAAGCAGAGTCCTCACACCCAAAGCCTGGTTTCCATCCCTGCTTTGTGCACCTGCACTGCATCACCAAAGTTTCCACTGAGGAAATCTCTTGTGGGTGATGAGCTCCAGCCACGGCCAGGGTGGTTCTGGCAGGAGCCTCTGCAGTGTTTGTGGGGTTTTTTTGCTTTGTTAAAAGAAAGTTTAAGGGTTTTAGAGTCGCTGCTCTGCTGGCACAGAGGTCAGGCTGGGATGGGGCTGGGGGAGAGGTTTGCTTCAGATTCATCCATCCCCCCCAGCTTTGCTGGGTCCTGGTGTGGGTCCCCAATTCCTGCGTGTCAGGAGAAATCTCTGCAGAGGAAGAAGGGAACAGAAAGGAGGAGAAAACCCATTTGTTTTCAAGAAAATATGAAGGACAGGAAGCATCGAGGCTGGAAGGAAACTGAAGGAAAAGTGGGAGCAAGTGGAACTCCAGAACTGACCCGGGAAGGGATTTGGGAGAGCTGGGTTACTGCAGGAACGTTGTGGGTTTGGGGTGAAACGTGGGGCCTGGGCAGCAGTTTAGTCAGGAAATGAAGGTGACAGTGTCTGAAAAGTCAGATGACAATAATTAATGGCTGATGCTACAACAGGCAGCAGCAATTAGTGCCAGGCTAACGAGCAAACACTGGGAAGCACAGCGGGTTCTCCCATCGCGCCCTGGCATCCTCCGAGCAGCTCCGGTGCCTTTGTGCCTTGGGATGCTGCTGCCACTCCTGGTGCCCCTCTGAGGGGGTTATTTTGGAAACTGTGGCATCTTGGGAGAGCTCAGTGAGGAGAGGAGGGAGGCCTCGGTGATTTCCAGCCTGAGGAATGGCAGTGGCTGCCTCGGGGGGAAGGGAAGGGAAGGGAAGGAGCTGTGCCCGGATGAGCAGAGAGGCTCTGGGTGCTCTGTGGAGCTGCCAAGGACAGCCAAGGACCTTCCCTCCCTCCTTCCCTGTGGACAACTCCCAGAAAAGCTGGATAATTTCATATTCATCATTTGGAATTTCTGCTTGATGGCCCCTGGCACCAACCTGGAAGCTTTTTATGGCGCTGAAGGACAAATGGCACCTGAGCCAAGGTCCTGGAGCACAGAGAGGAGGAAAACTTGTTGCAAACTGGGTGAGAACCACCAGGAATTGTCCTTTCTGGAGAACCCAGCCGTGCTTGAGCTGCACGTTCATCTGCTTCTGTTCAAGAAACACACAGCTGCTCTCTGCCTGCATTTATTGTTTAATTCATTCATGCTGCTTGTTGGAAACATCATCGTTAAAGTCCTTCTGGGGCAGGGTTTGCTTTAAAGAAAACTCTCCATGGAAAAGACTTTCCTTTAAATTTAGTACAAAAGAAAAGCCCCACCAGTTTTATTTATAGATCAGGGCATGAGAGATTTGCAGTGCTCAAGCCAGTGCTCTATCTCTGGTTCTCTCATAAAAACATGGTTAGCATTTTTCTCATCCCACCAGAACAAAATTCTTCTATTGAGATTTTTTTCCCCCCCTTGCTAAAATGCAGCCACTTGAATGAGGGACACAAAAAAAAAAAAAATTCCTGGATTTATCCATTGAATAATTCTGTGAGTTGTGATTCTGCTCTTGGATGATGTGAGCTGGGTTTTGGTTGTTCTTTAATAGATCATCTCTTACCTCTGTGAGTTTGAGACAGTTCATACACCTGAGGCTGTATTTCCCAGAGATCTGTACCAGATGTGTGATAAATTTGGGAGTTTTATTGATCTGGAAGCATCCAGAATTTCCTCGTGGAATATCTGCCTGTAGGAGCAGTGAGCAAACAGGTAAATGGAGAAATGGTCAGAATTTTGGCTTTCCAAAAACCTGAGGGATAAAATGAATAATTTCATATCAGGTTGTGTTTTAATGCCAAGGGAAAATGTTTAATTTGGATTTTTGGTGAATGACAACACTGCCAACACATTGATTTCTATTTATTCACAGGAAAATGCAGAATTTTGGGTGTCTTTGTTTAAAGTGTTGGTTTTCCCTTTCCCTGTGAAGGTGGGCAGTGGTAACCAGGTCCAGCAGTAAAAATTAAAGGATGAGGTGCTTGTTGAGCAGAATTCTTTGCTGGCAGGGCTTTCACAGAGCTCAGTGTCAGCTCAAAAAGAGCTGCAACTCTCAATTGCCTAAAAAAGAATTTGAGGACAATGGCTGCTTATTCCCCTGCTGAAATTTTGAAATGTTTCTATTTTACCAGTTCCTAGTCATTCTGCAGTCCTTGTTGTGCCCTCACAGCTCACACACTTAAGAATCAAAATGTTTCACAGGCTGGATGGTTCCCTCTGCTGAGCTTTGTGACCAAATCCCTGATTGTGACTCAACTCCCCTTCCAAAAGTCCAGTCCTTCAGTGATCTGTATCGAGTCACATTCTGGGGTGCTTGAGAGAGGAGTTAAAAAGCTTTTAGTAATGATTTTATAGAAAAAAAGAGTTCCCCATATGAAGGAGTGTTGTCCTTTATTATGGCCCCGAGCAGCTGGGAGTGTCCCAGGCCAGGTTGGACGAGGCTTGGAGCATCCTGGGATGGTGAAGAAAGGGAGGGGATGGGATGGGATGGGATGGGATGGGATGGGATGGGATGGGATGGGATGGGAGGTCCCTTCCAACCCAACCCAGTCAGGGGTTCTGCGAATGGGCAGATGCTGAATGCAAAGTGCTGCTCCTGTTTGAGCCATTGGTGGAGGAATCCACGGCTTTATGGATTATCTGAGACTTTGCTCTGGGAAATCTGGGGTGGAGCTGGGGAGGAAACGTGGTCTGGCTGTGGAAATGGGGGCAGGGGGGCATGGGGAGCCTGTTGGGTCACTGGAGCCACCTCTGTGACAGGGCTCCAGCCTCTGTGGTGGGGGTCTGACTGCCCCAGCAGTTCCAGGTCTGACAGAGAAGTTCCCTTCATGTATTTAAATCACTGTATGGATGATCTCACCCCATTATTGTTCAAGGAGCTTCTCAGTTTGCTCTATTTAACTTTGTAATTCAGAGAAATGAAGCCATTTCCCCGTCTCACTCGTACCAAGGGAGCAAAGCTGCAGCTGAGTGGCAGTGGAGCAGCTCCTGGTGTGTGCCAGGGCACTGGAAGGATCCCAGATGAGAGCAGGAGGAGGCCTGGAGGTGTCTGTCAGGGCAGCTGGGGTGGGTGGGATGTGCCTGCCTGGGCCCTCTCTGCTGCTCAAAGGGAGTTCAGTCTCCGAGCAGGAGCTCTGCCCAAGCGTCCTGCACAGCTTTGTTATTGCAGAGGGGGTCAAAGCCACCTGCTCACACCTCTAACATGTTTTACCACTGTATTCTTCCAGCAGGGAGGCTGAAGTTGCCCTTCCAGCAGCAGAGTGGGCAGCTTGGGCACAGCAAATGAACAAAACGGTTCTGGGGAAGGCCTGATAGAACAAGATGTCCCTTCCTGTCAAACAGCTTCAGGTTTGCAGCTTGCTGTGCTGCTTTGTTATAAATCACCTCATCCTTTATTCAGAAATTTTATTTCCTTCTACTGTCACAGAATCCCAGACTGGTTTGGGTTGGAAGGGTCCTTAAAGCTCATCCCATTCCATGAGCAGGGCAGGGACACCTTCCACTACCCCAGGCTGCTCCGAGCTCCATCCAACCTGGCCTTAAACACTTCCAGGGATGGAGCATCCACAGCTTCTCTGGGCAACCTGAGCCGGAATTATTCACCCAGCCTTTTGTAATATTTTATTTTTAGTGCCAGCTGTAAAGGCCTTTCTCTCTCACAGGATGCAAACCACTGCTTTCAGGTTTTTCGATGAGGGATAGCAAAATAGAGTCTGGTGCTTTCACACCCATTCCTCCTCAGAAAGGTTCTGCTCTTCCCTCTGTTTTGGGACAGGTCTTCCCAAGGAATGAGCCCAGCAGGACTTGAGTCACTGCAGGAACCAGCTCTGGGGCGAGGTGGGCTCCTGGCTTATAAATGGCACAATTGTAGATACAGGAGTGCGAGGCCTGCTCTGCTTGGAAAGCTGGCTGGAAAATCACAGTCATGAGCTCGGCAGGCGTTTATACTCCCAGCAACCATGGGCTATTTTGTATATATTTGCATTTCATTTTCTAACCACACTTCTGGAGCTCGGTGTTTAACTGTCCATTGATGAGCTTATCACGGGCTGCACCTCACAGCGAAACCGTGGCGTCCCCATGGGGCTGTCACAGGCTCTCCTTTGGCCAATTTGTGGGCTAAAAAGCCATCACCACCAAAGTGGGGAAGCCTGATGAGCTCCCTCCTAAAGGTTTGATGAGTTACTTAATTAATAGAAGGGTGTGTGTGAAACTTGGGGTGGCCGGGTGCAAAGAGCAGAACTCTGGCAGTGTTTGGCCGTTGCTGTTTCAACCCCAATCTCTGAAAGGAATGAGCAGTTTGTTCTTCCACCTGTAAAAAAAAAAAGCCACCATAAATGGGCGTTTGTGGGTGGGGAAAGGTTTCTCTCTCGATTAAAGCTTCTGCTCGTTCCTGGGGGGTGAACAGAATCCCCCTGCCCAGGGGGAATGGGGCTGTGGGGGAAAAGCTGCAGCGGCTTCAAGAGTTTTCACCTCCTCCGTGCAAATGAAACCAAAACCTTGTCCAGTTCAACGCTGGAATTGTGGGGAAAGGAGAAACGGGGTTTAGCGGCCAGACGGCGGGGATGGATCGCTGTGATGTGTAAATTTAGTCTTTGACCTTCCTTGAGCTCCGAGCTGTCCTGTCCTGCCTTGGATGGTGATGTCCTCGGTGTGCGAGAGTGGTTTTGGCTCAGCAGTTATCTGCAGCTGATGCCACATCGTGGGGAGAATACATTTCTCCAAACATTATTTCCCGGGTATTAAAAGCCGTTTTTAAAAGAATTCCCACCTCGTTCTAACCCACAACCACACCTGAGAGGTTATTAGTGGGACAGCAGTGCAGGGAAAGGGGGGACACGAGGTGATCCAAAGGCTTGCCTGGTGGAATTCTCCTCAGCTTGGCGAGCTCTGCCCAAGGAATGAAGTTGACTCATTCTTCCTGGATGCGATCCACCTCTCATGGAAATCGATGGAATTCTTTCTGCTGCGTTTTTAACACATGTTCTTACAGTTACTTTCTCCAGCAAGCCCTCGTTTGTAAATCTACATGAACTCTTGCTTCCCTGCGGTTAAAAATATTATTTTTTTTCGGTAGTGATGGACCAGTCGCTCCGAGAGTCCTGTAAATACTTTCCCATCTCTGGTTATGATCTGCAGAGCCGAGCACAGGAGCTCTTTGTGCTCTCTGCACTTACACGATTTCATTGATTCCGCCTTTAAGGTCAGCGGGGAGAGTCCTGCCGGGGGGTTGGGGGGGGTCCCCAGCATCGGGGCTGTCCCCCCGCGGGCCGGGCCGGTCCCCCCGCCCGGGCAGCGCCGCCGCAGCCTGGGGAGCGCGTCCCTCCCGCTGCCCGCTGCGTTCCCCGCTCCCTCGGGAGCGAGGGATGACGGCGACATCACCTCACACCCCATCAGGTTTTTGCCTTCCCCCCCGGCCCGTGAGTTATGCTCTGAACTGCCTTTTTAAAGATTTTTTTTTTCTTTTTTAAAGCTGCTTTGTATTAAATGAATAAAATATGTGCGTGTCCCGTCGGGTCCCTGTTCGCTTCCATTCCGCCCCTTTATAAAAAAGGAGTTAATAAGGAATGAGTTGCCACTGGCTTTTTGCAGTTTATCGCGTTCCCCAGAGGAGTTTTACATCCTCAACCCGTTGGATCATCGTCTTTTAATCCTAAAAAAGAAAACTCTGGGTGTGTATGGGGCTGTTTGAACACAGAGATCCCGGCGCCTTATAAACAGGTTTATTTTTTTATTCCCAAACCCAATAAGAATTTAGGTTTGCCTTTATTTTATGCTCTCACTGATGCTTCTGGTATCAAAACCTTGCCGCTTTAATTTGTTCAGCTGTGGAAGAACAGCGTCTGTCCAGCCCCGAGAATGTTTTCAGGTGTTCTGGGAACAGATAAATGTTTCCGATTTTAGAACGCCGTTAGTGTTTAAAGAAAAAGGAGCATTCGGAGAAGGGTTTGATTCTTTACTTTTCCTGTTTGTTAGAAGGGGAAAAAAATAAAAAAGTGTTCTTAATTATGACTTGCGGGGTGGGGGGAATGCTTGGAAAGCTCCTCCAGAAGAGTAATTCTAAACAGCGAAGAAGGAAAGAAATAAAAAAAAAGAGGGAAAATGCTCTATGATGTTTTATTTTAATAATCCTTTGCAGGCATGTGAGCCGTGGTCTGAGGGAGAAAAAAAATATAAAGAAGTTTCAGGAAAAAGGCACGAACAATACCGCCTTTAAACCCAAATCTGCAAACTTCTGAGAATATGCCCTCGTATTGAATACACCGGATTTCTCTCCCGAGCGAAGGGGAAGGTTTTGTTCGTTTGGACAGTCTTTGAATACTATTCTAAAACTTCTTTCAAGTGGGAACTGAAGAGAGAAATGTTAAGTTCTGGGAGGAGACAATAAGTTAGCATCTTTGAGCGGGGTCCCTTGCATGCAAATCAGCCTTTTGGCAATTTGGGCAAGTTTAATTGGAAGGTGGAAGCGTGGAAAGATAAGGGAACGGCATCGGCAGGAGCAGCCCCGCTGCCCGCTGGGGGGCCGGGGGGAGGCCGGGCCCCGCTCCNTCGTAAATAAATCCCTCGGTCTAAAGTTTCTGTAATTTTCACCTAATGAATTTTTGTCGCCCCTTTTCCCCCTCACCCCCCGCCCCCAGGACTCGGTGTCAGGCCGGGCCCCGCCAGCCCTGGACGGCGCGTCCGCGGCTCTTGACTGCTCCTTGGGATCAGTGGTCGAGCTCCTCATTTCCCACCGCCATAAAAGGTCTTGAACTCAATTAATAGCTAATAATTAACCAGGCAGCCCCGCCGCAGCCGTCCTGAGATGGGGAAGCACAAGCAAAGCAGGCGCGGAACCCGCGGAGGCTCCGCGGCACTGTCGCGGTCACCGGGGGTAGCGGAGGCCTCCTTGGGTGTCCCCCCCGTTGCTTTCCGGGGGTGACCCTCCGTCCCACACAGCCAGGGCCAGGGAAGGAGGGGGCACTGTGGGGACACCCCCCGAGGGCTCCATCGGGGTCCCTGTGGGGTTCGGGGAGCCCCAGGGGAGGAGGGGAGTGACCCGCAGATCTCTGCGGGGACGAGCGGGGCAGCAAGTGGCGTTTTGGGGGTTCGCCCCTTGCCACCCCCGCAACATTTAATTAAATTAAAGGCAAATCCCTCCCTGGCCGGGGTTGCGGGCCTGGCTCGGGGCTGCCGAGGAGGAGAGGGGGGGTCACGCCGGCCAAGGGAACCTCAGGAGCGCTGCTGCGGGAGGGGGGACGCGCCCCGGCCCCGCCGGCTGCTGCAGCTCCCTGCGAGCTTTAAATCGGGGGGAGCTGCGTTAATTCCGAGGGAAAAGGCGACGCGGATCGTTGTAGTGCCTCCAGAATTCGGCTTTTCGGCTGGGAAATGCTTGATCGAAAATTGCGTCCCCCATACCTGTTTCCCCAGGGCCACTTCCCGCGGGAGAGAAGTTCCCCAAAAAGCCCCGGGGGTAGAAGAACCCACTGCCCTGAGAGACCGGGGGCTTGGGCTCTTTCCATGACAAAACTGTGCGGAATTACAGCGCCCATCGCTCCCATTTTGCTTTCATTTGGCAAGCAATCTCCGTGCAAAAATATTTTGATCAAACGTCTAAAAAAAAATTGCTGTAACTCCTTAATTTCCCTTCATTCCCAGAGACCGTCGCGATTAAAACTGCTGTGTTTACATCCCCAAAACTGTCTGCTCATGGGAGACAACACTGCTCCATGTCTGACGATTGTAATTATAATCATGTTCAAGTTAGATATTCAAATGTAAATGGTGCTTTTGTTTTTTGGTTTTTTTTCTTTTCCTTTTTTTTTTTCTTTTTTTTTACGACTTCTTATTTTAGGACGTGAATTTTTACCTTCGCCGGGACCAGCAAGGCGCAGCCTCGCGCCGTGGAGTGTAACGAATTCGGAGGAATTCTTAGAGCTGAACATGTTTTTTGAAAAACCTGAAATGGCAATTTACACGGTGTTTTTTCATGGCCGGGGGAGCCAGTGTTTTCTTCTAGAAATAAGAAGGAAAAAAAAAAAAATAGACTGATAACCTCATGTTGATGCACAGACGGGTTTTCGGTGCAACTGGAATATCAGGGAAGAGAGGTGCAGGACACTGACGTGCAGGCACAGGTTGTGCAGCGATATTCATCTTTCCCCCTGTATTTCACGGCTGAGACGACCAGCAAGAGTGACTTGATTAATTTATATTTTTTGTTCCTGTACAAAATGAAGCCATTTCTGCCTTTCTCACTGATGCCTGTTTCCCCCGCTTCTCAAAGGTTTTCGGGTAAAAAAAAAAAANACGGCGCGGCTTTTAAGAGCGGGTAAAAAAAAAAAAAAAAAAAAAAAAAGAATTTAAACCAATGAGAGTGTAAATAGGTCACTTCAGGAAAAAGTCTGGCGGGTGGTGGATGTGACACCCGCACTGAGCTCCATCACCCTCTACCTGCGCTCAGAGCTGCTCTGAGCCACCCCGAGCGGCTCCGGGTGGTACCGGCACCGGGGGGAGGACCCTGCCGGCGTCTCGCCACCTCCTCACAGCTCGTGGAGGGGCCGCAGCCACCTTTGGAGAGTTTGATTTTTGGTGTTTTTATGATTTTTGCCTCTCCCCGGCCGCCGGCAGAGCCGCTGCTGGGAGCGCGAGCTGCCCCCGCCGCCGGCCCGGGGGCGAAGGGTGCTCGGCAGGGACTCCCCCCGGGCCCCCCGTTGTCCCCGCAGCCCCGGGGGTGGCCCAGGACTCCCGGCTGTCCTTAACCGCCCCCTTGCGCCGGCTCCTCGCAGGGACCGGGGCTCGGGAGCGCGTCCCGGAGCTGTTGGAATTCCTTGGCACCGGGGGATGAGAGGCGCGCTGCTCCATTGCGTGGGTGCGAGGCAGCCCCGCATCACCCCGTGGGTGCGCTCCCGCCGCTAAGTAGCGGCAGATTAGGAGGGAAAATCCCTAGGGAAGCGTGTGACATTCTCAGCGCCTGATCGGGGCTCCCCTGACCCCGCGGAGCGCAGCCCCGTCCTGCGCCGCCGGGCTCTTGCGTAGTTTAAAATATTAATTCCCGGTTTAATCCCGCCGCAACCGCGCGCAGAAACAAGGAGTGATTTATGCGAAAATCCTCGCCAAGGGGTGACTCGGGGCGTGCGGCAGCGCCCGGACGAGCTGGACCAGCTCAACCATTTTAATCTTCTTTACTGCTTAAAAATACTTGTGCAAAACAGCTCGCCCGGCGCCTTTCCCCTCTTCCCGTGCCCCCGTGGGTGCCCACCCGAGCCCGGCGCTCCCGGGAGGGCCAGGCGGGGAGCGGAGCCGGGCAGCTCCCACGCAGCGCTTCACCTGGAGCGTGCGTTCCAAGCCCGCCTTGTAAAATACCTGGGAACACATGGCTTGTGCTGGAGGTGCCAAGGAACCCACCCGTAAATTCCTGCCGCTCCAGCGCCCCCTCCTCAGAACTGCGGGGACCCCCCCTACACCCCCCCCGCCACGCCGCGGGGGCTGCGCGCTGAAATCTCTATTAGAGGGTCGAGGATGGAGGCTCAAAGAGGGGCGAGGGCGGAGGGGATCAACCCCGAGCAGGCTCACTGCGGTACCTCCCGCTTCCCTGTGCCCCCAGACCCCCTAGACGCCCCTCGGCCCGGCCGTGCCCCGCCGCCCTGGCAGCCCCGCGGGCCCCTGTCCCCAGGCACGCGTGCGGTGCAGAGGGACTTGGCTGCTTCTTTCCCGTCAAGAGATGGTTATTAAGCCTCTGTGGAAAATCGGCCGCCTCCGGTGGAGCGGTTTTCCCCTTCAGCCATCCCCGGGGTGCCCCAGGCTGGCTGTGGGCAGAGCTCCTGGGGAAGTGGCGGGGTACGCGTGGCTCCAGGCCGGGCAGGGCCCCGGCTCCCTGCGCCGGCTCATTGGCAGCCACCCGGCTTGACCCGGGAGCGCCGAGAAGCTTCCTGGCGCTTCTCCCGTCCTCCACGGTCATTAATTTGCCGTTCCCCGTGGAAGAGACACTCGCTAAAACAGGTGCAGGCTGCAAAAGCCGGTGGCCGCCGCGGGATGATGCTCGCCCGCCGGGACACGGGGTGCGGGGGCGGGGGGGCTTCGGGGATCCCGCGGGGGCTGCAAGTCTCTCCCTGCCCGGGCCGCACACCTCGCTCCGGGGCTTTGCTGAGCCCAGGAGCCCCTCTCCTTCCACGGGGGGCTCAGTGCCGGGATGCAGCGAGGCCAGGGAGAAGCGTGGGTGGGAGCAGGAGCGTGTCCCGGGGTCGCCCTGTCCCCGGAGTGCCCGGGCCCCTGCCCTCGCCACCAGCCCTGTGGCTGCCCGAGCTGGTTGGGCTTAAAGCGAGCTGAGGAAACGGGGCCCGTTCCCGGGGGCGGAACCGCAACCCCCTGCCCGTGCCCGCTGCGGGAAGGGATCCCACCCGTGTCGGGGACGGCAGCGTGTCCTTTCCCACACGCGTCGCAGCCCGCGGCCAGAACACCCCGGCACTGGCCCTTCAAAATTCGTTCTCTCTCTCTTTTTTTTCCCCCTCCTACCCTCTTTTAATATTTTTTTTTAATTTTAGGGGGTTTTTTCCCTCCCTTTTTCCTCTCATAGCACCGCAGCCCGGCCTTACCGGCCCGCTCCGTGCCCGCCGGTGGCTGCGGGAGCCCCGCTCCAGCCCGGCCGCTGCCGCCTCGGCCCGGCAGGAACGCGGCCGGAGCTGGGGAAGCGGCACGGGCAGACCCGAGGTGCCGGGGACAACCGGGGAAGCTCCAGCACGGCGCCTTTCGATCGTTTCTCGGTGGCTTCGTTTGCAGAAGCATCACCTAAACCGTGGTCGATACCCCCCACATCCCCCCCCAAGCCGTGCAACCCCAAAAGCATTTTGCCTCTCCCCAGATATCCCCGAGCGGGTCCGCGGGAGCGCGGCTGTTTCCCGCAGGAGCTGATTCCTGGGGGAATCTGGATGATGGGGATGCAGGGGGCTTTGGCAATAAAACAAAAGCCGGGGCTGTGCGGGGCTCGGGCTGCGGGGGGGCACGGCCGCGGTGCCGGCCCGGTGCTCCGGGCCCTCCGTGACTTTCGTTCCCCGGCTCGGGGACGGGGACGCGGCGACCGGAGCATCCTCCCCTCGCCAGCCGCGGCTCTCCCGGCTCAATCCGGTCTTCTGCCAGAAGACCGCTGCAGTAACAGCGAGAAATAACCCGGGACGACGCTTTCAAACTGAAATCCGCCCGTCCCGGGAGCAGCTCGGTGGGGGACGCGGGGACAGCGAGCGTCCAGGATGGCTGGAAGAAATATTTCAATGACTTGGAAACACTCGAGCTCCTGTTTCACCGGTGAGGCTGGGAAGAGCTTGTTTTTCCAACCTCGGGGTGCCCGGCGCGCCGTGGAACGGCGTCCTCGAGGCAGGAATTCACAGGCACCGCTTCGGCATTTTAGGCGACACGTGGCCACGAGTTCCCCTCAAACGGATTTATTTTATTTGGCCTCCTGCTCCCTCACCCTTCCCTCGAACGCCGGCTCCTCGGTAGCATCTGAAAGGCCCCTGCTCCCATTTGCAATTAAAGAGTTTATTGAGGAGGGGAAAACCGGTAATTAGCAGGAATATTCCCCCCCTCCCCAGTTCCACCTGCAGGGCAGGAGTGCAGCTGGCGGAATGGCTTCCAGCAGGGACCTGACGCACCCACACAAGTTTTGCTTTGTTTTTGCGGTGCCCTTCGGTGCGAGGGCTCCCCGGGATGGGTCCGCACCTCCAGCGCGGAGCGCCGCGCTGCCCTCACCCCATTATTTTATGGAATGTTTAAGGCGACGCGCGTTTCTCCCTCTCTCCATATTAATCTCATTAAATCCTACCTTTCAACCTTCTTCCGTGACCATCTGACCTGGCCACTTGAATTAAAATAGTGCTTTCTCCGCAGTCAAAGCCAGCACATCAATCACCGGCTATTTACACTTCGCTCCTCTCTTCAAAGCGGCTCTGCCCGAGCGCTCGCTACCTCTGCTCGAGGGGGGGGCGCCCAGGTCCTGGGGGGCTCCCCGGCGCTCCGGGGGTGTCTGTCCTTCCTCTCCCCCCTTTCCTCAGGTGTCTGGCGGCTTCCCCCGTCCCTGGGGAGCGCTGCCCCAGCGCGCTGCCTTCCACCTGAAAGGCAGAGCAAGAGCGGCCGCCCTCCCTCCCCGACCCCTCCCGACGGCCGCTGCCCGCGGGGTGCGGGGCCCGGGGCCCTCCCGGCGGGGCCGCCGCGACGAACCGAGGGTAAAACCCCCGCAAACACCGACAACCCGAGGCAGGGACGAGGAGCGAAGCTGCCGAACGCCGGGAAAAAATTCTGGTAGAAACACGAGAAACACCGACAAAACACAGCAGCGCAAGTTGTATTATTTTAAAAGTTATTATTTTTTTAAAGTTAGGCAACCTCCCCCCCGAGCCGAAGGGGGCAAGGAAGGGAACAACAAAAAAAAAAAAGGTGAAAAAAATAGAAGAAAATAAAGACAGACACTGGTTAAAAAGTTACGTAAATAAATATTTTTCAGAATAAAAACAAAAGCATGTCTAAACTAGGAACGTTTACAAGATGACAACTGCTAACAAACTTTCTCTAGAGCATTACTATTTAGTAGTAACAACAATATTAATATAATAATAATAATAATCACCTCTTTATAGGATGGCACCTTGATCCTTAAATATTGTCCAGTGTGTAAGGTCAGTGTGCGGAGGGTTAGGAGCGGAGAGGGCTGATTTTTCTTAAAGGGGCAGATCGGGGAAGGCTGTGATGGTGCCGGCAGAGAGGAGGGGGCAGAGATAAGTGGTCTGAGGAAGAGGATAGGACCAAAAAAAAAAAAAAAAAAAAAAAAAAAAAAAAAAAAAAAAAAACCAAACACGCCCA
>VXAC01005621.1:162718-178851 GCA_013399225.1 Rhipidura dahli | reverse complement strand
GTCTTTTGTAGGGAAGAGCGGGTCCCCTCTGCCCCCGCTCCCGCAGAGTCCCGCTGCAAAGGCTCGGGATGGCTCCTCGGTGATTCCCTGTTAGGTTCGGTGGCAGCGCGGGATCCCGGAGCCCGGGCAGCCTAACCGTCCTTCTCTTCTATTACTATTATTATTATTATTATTACTATTACTATTATTATTATTACTACTACTATTATGATTTAGTTTCTGTTTCGCTCTGCCTCTCTGCGAAATGTCTGGAGCTGCAGAAGTTCCAGCGCAGTCCGTGCCCCGCTGGAAACTCTGCTCGTAGCTCTCGGAGGAGGCTCCGGTGAGCAGCTCCGGTGGTTCCCTCGCGTGGATTTCCACGAGAGCCCCCCGGGGGGATCTGGGGCCGCTCGGAGCCGGGCTCGGGGAGGGGGGGTCCCCCCCAGGTGAGGGGATCCCCGCAGGTGATGGGGGGTACCCCCCTGCAAACGCCTTCGGGGTTCAGCTTCGCCCCGGGGCTGCCGAGGGGTCACGGGCGCTCGCAGCCCTCCCACACGTGGGCTCCGGGGTTGATTTTGTCATTCAAGTTCGTTCTTTGGGAGCCTTTTCACGCCGCCAAGGTCAGCGGCAGGGCTGGTCCCGGCCCCCGGGATGAGCCGCAGTCTCCCTTTCCCGGCGAGGACACCCCGGTTCCAGGGGGGACCCCGCTCTCCAAACCCGGCGCTGCTCCTCGGGCCAGTTCTCCTCACAAAGTCTCTTTGTCGCCGCGTTTGTCGCCGGCCCCGAGCTCCGGACGCTATTCCTGTTTTGAGGCCGCCACGCAGCAGCCCTGGGCCCCGCGTTTTACCTCGGTGTCGCGACATTTTCCATCGCGCTCCAGGAAGGTCCCCCCTTGTCCCCAAACCGTGCTCGTGTGCCCCCCGAACACCTCCCTCGGCTCTGCGGGAGCCAGCGCTGCTCATGGCGGGATGGGTCACTCTTTACGTGGTCAGCATTGTCACCCCATAGCTGGGGCGTCCTTCGGGAAGTTCTTCGAATCAATCCAGGGATTTTCTTTTACTTTATTTTACTTTTTCAATAAACACTCGTTTTAAGCGTCCCCGTTCAAATAACAACTTTTTAAAAAGTCGTCACTTATTGTTTTAGATTGTTAAAGTAAGGAGTCATTTTCAGAGCTCTCTTGGCTGGAAAAGCGAAGTTGAATGGTTAAATAAGGCGGAATATTTCACTTTTACTTTTATTTTCTTTTTATCCCCCCCCCCCCCTTTTTTTTTTTTCCTTTTTTTTTTATTTTTTTAAGAGGCCNTTTACCCTTTCTTTTTACTTCTTGAAGAGGCCCCGGGTTTTTGCAGATGTGCCCCGGCGGGTTCAGTGCGGGTTTTTGCAGATGTGTCCCGGGGGGTGCGACGCGGATCCGGCCGTGTTTGAGCGCGGCTGCGACCCTCCACGCTCTCCCCGCGAGCTCTCAGCGAACTCCTGCAGCTTAAGGGCTAAAAGGATTTCGGTGCCTGGATATCTCAAGAGCTCGGGGAAGAGCTGGGAGCTCCGCGGCCGGGAGCGAGCTCTTTCCCGGCAGCCAGAGCTGCGGCCGCGGCCGCGGAGTGGCCGCGAACACGCCGGGAAGCGCCTGCTCGGGGGCTGAGCCCTGATTAAAATCAGGTGTTTAATACAATACAAGGCCCAACGGTTTATGGGGTTTCAGCCGAGGATTTTTTTAGGGATCACAGTTCAAAACAGTAGTCCAGAGCTAAGGTTTCAATATCCCAGGAGTATTTATTTGCGAAACAGATTAAACACGGACACGAGTGTAGGGATCTCGCTGTAATTTCCCCGCCAAGGTAGCGACAACTTCTTGCACCGCACGGGACCCCGCAGGTCTCTTCCCAGCTCCCTTTTCTGGGTGCTCCAGCCCCGGGAGCGGCTGCGGGTGCTGGGAGAGCCCGCACGGCCCCGGTGCGCGGCCGCCGAGCCGCGCGAGGCAGCGGGACGCGGGGCTTTAAAAACGCGCTGTGCTGTAGAATTTCATTTCATTGGACAATATTTTAAGCAGATGTGAGGCTCCGCTGGGAATTCGACTCTATTACCTGACTGGGAAAGGGGGCGAACGCGTGTGCGCTGGGGTGGGAGAGGAATTCTCGGCCGTTTCAGTCCCACTCATACCGGGAGAGCGGCAGGTACCGGGGCAGCGAAGCTGTACCGGAGCCGGGAATGGTTCTCGCTCGCTTTGTGGCTCCCGGCCGGGCTGGGAGCCTTTGGGAATGGCTGTAAATCTAAAGACGAGGCTCGCTCAGGGTGCGGGAAGGCGCAGCAGCCCCGGGGGTGCCGGCGCCCAGGTGAGCGCTGCCCCCGCATCCCCCGCAGGACCGGGCTGTGCCCCGCGGCTCCCGGGGCTCAGCCGCCCGCAGCCCCGAACGGGATCCGCGGGACGCGCAGGTTGAAGGCCACGCCGCGTCCCCACGAGGCTCCACGGGCCTCGTCCCTCCGCGAGAAAATAAAATATGGGTGAGTGGGGAGAAGGTTCTGTGGCAGCCGGGGGTCTCGCTGCTGCTGGCGAGAGGATGCAGAGGAGGCAAACAGCC
Source organism: Rhipidura dahli (assembly GCA_013399225.1). NCBI lineage: Eukaryota > Metazoa > Chordata > Aves > Passeriformes > Rhipiduridae > Rhipidura > Rhipidura dahli. The sequence continues at coordinate 176,293 of VXAC01005621.1, read as the reverse complement.
CAGGAGTTGGGCGCTGCACGCTTGAAGCGAATTCGTTTCCTTTCGAAACCCCTGCATTTCAGAGTACAAATTTAATATTAAGCTGCACACGGCTGGGAAGGATCGCAGGCTCTAAATAAATGCTCGTGCTGGTATTTCTGCAGCCCCGATTGCTTTTCGCTACGGGGAATAGGAACGAGGCACACTTCGGGGCCGGAGTTTTCAGGCAGCGCTGGTGCATCCTCCGGGCAGGCTGGACTGGCAGGAGAATGGTTGTAAATCCAGCCCTGCCGTCTCCGGCACCGGTTCCTCTGTTTCAAGCTTCGNATTAAATTAAGGGTGATGTGACAGTGAAGGGAAAGGGGAAAGGGAGAGGGGCGAACGCAGAGCTGGAGCCCAAGCGCCACTTCCCGGCGCACGGCTCCGTTTGTGCTTCCACAGACGCTTCCAACGCACGGAGGAGGAAAATTTATGGCGCTTTCGGGCGTTTAGAATTTTTTTCCCCCATCTCCAAAGCTCTCCCTCTGCCCCGTCCCTACCCAGAGCCCGGCTCCGAGGGCGGACACCGGGGAGCCGAGGGAGGCAGCGAGTGGCCGCGCTGTGCCCGGCCCGGTGCCCTGCCCTCGGTGCTCGGGACGTCCCCGAAGCTCTCTCGGGCCGCGGCCGCGGGTGCGGGGCCCAGCGCAGGTGCGGGGCCGCCGCAGCCGGGTCCCCGCCATAGCTGAGTCTCCCCCCCGTCCTGCCCCGGATCTGTTCAATTAGGCAATTAGGGATGCTGGGCAGGGAAGGGGGGGGTTGATCCGCTAATTAAGGTGATGCGTAATTAGCGCTTCAACAAAAATCGCCGAGGTTTTAAGACCACTTCACTCTTAATTTTTTCCCCCCAAATACTACAGATATAATGTATCAATTCCCTCGCTCGTCCCGCGTGGGTTATTTGGGAAAAAGCACTGAGGGAACAACTGCAGAGCGCGTCCTCTCCTTGGCCTGGGCAGGAACTTGGCAAGCGGGGGCACCGAGCCGGGGCTTTGACGTGGGGCACTGGCTGCTCTCGCCCGCAGAGCTGCAGGTCCGAGGTGCCAAAGTGCAGGAGGAGACGCAGGGATCGGGAATTGGGGTTTGGCCCTCGCTGCCGGCCGTGCCCGTGGGTGTCCGAGCAGCTCGGATGAGGTGCCTGTGATGTCCATCCACGTGTGCTCGCATCACGGGGCACTGGCGGGTCTGGATAGAAAAATGAGTTTATAAAGTGCACGTTATCCCGATTTCGCCGAATTCCCGATTGCACTGAATTCCCGTTTCCCATAAAACCCCCGTGCCGGTGCAAGACGTGTCTGTGCAGAGGCGTTTGTCTGTCGGGCTGGCAGCGCACATACAAAGGTCTTACAACACGCAATAAAATCACAGCTACTGTGCGCTCACGGACCAGAATGTTCTGTGCACAAACCGGCCTGAATCTGTGCTTTAAAACACTTCGCCGAACACCTAAACCTGTTTTATTTTTAGGCTTTGCTCCGGGACGGTTGTGTGAGTTCAGGGATAGCAGAGGAGGTCTTTAAGGAGCTGAGGGGATGAAAATAAACCCAGCATTTTCCTGAGGGCTCCTATTAAAAATACCTGGGGAAGACACGGAGGTCGGGAAGAGCACAGAATCGCCCTTCTGTTCCATGGTCAGCCCCACGATCCCAGGATAAGGCAGCCCCGAAAGGAGCAGGGTTGGGAAGAGCCGGCCGGCATGGAGCGCAGCGCACCTGAGGCTCGCACAGTCTCCGCTCCCTCGCGGGCAAAAGGCGAGGCAGGAGCTTGGATTTCACAACACGGCCGCGCTGTAATTCATCGCTGCCGCTCGCTGTAATGATACCCCGGCTCCTCGGGCGGGTGGGAGCGTTCCACGAGCGGGGAATTCTGCCGGGTTCCTCCGGCCCCGCTGCGCCGGGTTCCACCTGCCCGCCGGGCTGCGGGCTCCGATCCCTGCGGGGAACGAATGTCACGGGAATCTCCCGTGCCACGGGGAAATCGCCTCGCCAGGCGCGGCTGCTCCTCGCTCGTGTTTGCAAAGCACCCGGAGATTCTCGCAGGGGAAGGCCCTGTGGAGTGAGAAGTGTTATTATTGTGATTATTGCGATGATTATTGGGGCTTACGCCTTTTATAAAAGCTCGGTGCCATTGAATACGGTGCTTTAAAGACAAAGGCCCGAGAAGTTTGCAAACATGAAGGAGGTGAGGCTCAGGAGCCACCTGGATGGTGGGGAAGGAGTTATCCCCCGGCAGCGCTGGGGAAGGGAGGAGGTGTGTGCAGCGACTTGTGCAGGATCCCCGCCCGCTCCTGGTGACAGGATCAGGAGGAGAATCCACAGTTTTCAGAGCTGCTTTTGCCCTTCTAACTGCAAAATTTACATTCTCTCTGTTTATTATTATTTCCCCCGCCCCCCGCCTTGCTGCATTAAACTTGCGGTGGGTGAAATTGTTCCGTGGAAGGAAAACCTGCATTTCCACCTTTCTGTGGCACAGGGCTGGTGGCACCTGGGGTTGTTGGTGCTCCCCGTGGACCGGGACAAGCTCAGGCTTTGTTTCCACAACTTTGCCTCTCCCCTGTTGCTGGAGGTGTTTATTTTTTTACCCAGTTAGAGATTATTTAAATGACAAACTCGCTCGACTCCGGATGCTGACGGGAAACATCCAAACCTCAGCCGAATAATGATTTTCTCGTGCCTGTTTCCCAAAAAATATCGCTCATCCCAGGGGGGTGAGGAGCCAGCACATCAATAAATGCATGTCCACAGTGTCTGTCTGCAGCTGGGGATGGAGACATCCGAAGGGGATGTGCAAACACATTTGTTCCCACTCCCTGGAGCAGCCTGTTGATATGTCAATGCTGCAAGCATCCCCCAACAAAATTCCTGATCTTAAATCCACCCTTTTGGGATTTATTTTTATTTTTATTTTTAGTTTTTTATTTTTCTGGAGGAATTTCAGGTCAGGGATGTTGGAGTGGGAAAGATCTATGACCTTATTATTGCTTTTATTTTCCTAATGGATTTTCATGCATCAGCGCTACCTCCTCACGGCTGTTTATTTTCATTTTTATTGCAGTCGGGTTGGCGTCGTGCACCGTCCAAATCTGTAACGGAGTGTCCCTGTCCCGGGCAGGATTTCTTCCTCCTCTTCCTTCCCTGAATGATGGCACCTTCCTTGCTCATAAAAATGAAATATGACTTTCATCCCCGCACTGAGTGTGCTTCACGCTTCTGAATGCTCATGCCCTGAATAAGGAGATTTTTTTTTTTATCTCTGTGTTTCTTGGGGTCTTTTTTTGGAATTGGGAAGAAATTTCCCTGCAGTAAGAGGTGTCTTGGTGGATAGGATTGGAAAGGGAACTCTTTTTCCATGGATTTAAGTGCTTCTCTGTGCAAAGGTGTGCAGGACAGCGGGAGGAAGGAAAGTTTCTGTTCAGAGGATGACTGAACTTTCATCCTGTGCCTTAAAAAGAGGTGTTTCACCCCAGTTTATAAAAACAGTTAACAAGGTGGGGTTTTTCTGTACCACTGAAGCCACTTTTGTGCTGCAAACGAGGCCACTGGTCCTCCTGGGGAGACATTTTCCAGGTGAAAATGGACTGAGACAGCCAAATTATTTCCAGTAGGCCACAGAACAACGCTTCCATCACGGTAAATCTCGGGCTGCACCGAGCTGGTGTGGAAAGACTTTGTCTTCTCTTCACCATTCCCTTTCTGTAATTATACTGGGGACAAGAGTGGGGCTGGCTGGAGCACAGCCCTCCCCAGAGCAGGGACTGCCCAGGCACCGGGGCTGAAGTGTCAGCCCAAAAGTAACCAGGTGCTGATTTATTTTTGCCTCCAGAGTTTTACGTCTTTCAGGTGTTTTGCTTTAAGGTCGGGTTTGGGAGGTGCTGGTGGTGGGGTTTTTGGTGGTTTTTTGGGGTTTTTTTTGCTGCTCTGTTGTTCTTGGCTTGGGAATTCTCCCAGCAGAGCCCTGAGACACAATGGCCTGGCCTCAGCTATTGGGATCAATTTAGCCATCATTACCAGATAACGCTGTCAGCCCGTTTGAGATCCATATTTGTTTAATAGTTAATGTTCTGGACAAAACACAGAGGGGCTGGGGAGAGAAGTCAAACTGCCCTGAATGCTCTGCTTATTTTATATCCACTATAACTATTTTTGTCCATGAAAATTGGCTTAATTATATCAATGGAATGTTTCTTTTTCAATTCTGTAGGCAATTAGTCCATCTTGCTGGCTGCAATTTATTTTAATAAAAAAATAAACCAGTGGCGTGTTCAGTTCCTCATCCCCTGGGGACAAATGCGATTGGTGTGTTTAATTTCATTAACTACAATGCGGCCTACTGGAAAAATGTATAAAATCAGCTTTATACAGCTTAAACACTGGCATTTGAAACAAATCATTACTGCATTAGCTGTCACCCCGGTAATTCTAGAATCCAAGACAAAAATATTATAGCTGTTTTTATAACCCTCTGCAAATACACTGTTAAAATAATTTGTAATCATTTTTTAAACACGGCCTGATGTTTCCAGTTAAAATATCTTATCACCACCGGAGAAGGTTGGGCTGTTCATTATCACATGGAAGCTTTATTGAATGATTCATGGGTTGCTTCCCCGGCACAAAATCCCCTCCTGTCTGCCTGAAGCTCCCTGCTTTGGAGGTGGACTCTCAGCACTCAGTGGTTTTTTGAACCAAATTTGTGTTGCACCGGTTCTAATTCCAGATTTGGAAGGGCAAGTGCAAGGAGAAGGGTTTTTGTTTCAGCAGTGCAGATGAGGAATATTCGAAAATTCAGCATCACTTCCAGCACCTCCTCCCCTTCCATGGCTTTTCTTTCCATGAGACCCAGTGGGGAGCATCCTGACACAGCTCTGGGTATTCCTTTGGCCTCTGAGGTGGGAGAGGAAGAGCTGAGGCTGTGCCCATCCCACTCTGTGCTCCCAAAATCAGCCCTCAGCCCTGATCCCGTGTGGCTCAGCCCAGCACAGCCCCTCTGAGACCAAATATTCAACCCAGGCACAGCCCCTGGTACTCTGGTTCACACTGCACCCCCTTCACTCCACCGGGGTATTTTTCAGATGCCACAATCCAGCATCAAAATCGTTCTTTTTTTTTGCTTTTAAAATGCACCTTTTCCCTGTGTAAAAGCACCCAGGGCTGGTTTAAGAGACGTGTAACCAACCAGTGACCAAAGCTGGGCACAGCCCCTGTGCCTGATCCTGAGCTTAAACTGATAAAACTCGAAATTTCTTCCTTAAATGAGAGATCCCCAACTCATGTAAATCAGCATCAACATCAATGAACCTCATCTTCACCAGCTGAGGAAGCCCCAGAGGCTCTGTGTGCATGTGCACAATAAAATGGACAGGTTTGGGTCTGGCACTGCTCTGAGGGGCTTCACTGCCAGCGCCCGCAGATCGATATCTGACGCAGAAACGCAGCTTGGCTCGGGTTGGTTTCTCTCCTCAGCCTAAGGAATGATCAATTCTAGAACCTCAGCAGTTTCCAGACAGATTGCTGCTTTCTGAAGTGGCAAGGACTTCCTTTCCAGGGGAGTAACCCACAGAGGATGGGCCGCACTGGACATGAGCCATCTGCTCCCTTGCACGCACTCAGCTTTATTTATTTCTTCTCCCTTCCCCTGCTGTCATAACCAGTAGTTCATTTTCTTTCCCTATCTTTAACTTTACAGCAGCGGCACCTTGGTGGAGGCGATACCAATTTATTGCTTTATTGGCATGGCAGGGCAGAAAAGGAGCAGCTTTATTTCCTTCTCGGGATGAAATCTCTTCAGGGGGACCGAAGGAGCTCGGGGGCAGTTTCTCTGCGGGGTCTGGAGGGCACAGGGTGGCTGTGTAGGGTTGGGATTGGGATCTCTGTTGGCTCCCTGGGCTCTGGGGGGTGTCAGGAAAGCTGCAGGATGAGGGGGAAAAAGAGGCTTTTCCATCCTTGTCACAGAGAGGCTTTGCCTGGTTTTAGGCGCAGGATTAGGCTGGGACCAGCTCCAGCCAAGGACTGGCCCCCAGCTCCAGGGCTGTGTGAGCAGCCGTGTTTCTCCTCTTTCTTTGGGGTCAGGGTTTGTTGGCTGGGAGGAAATGCAGGAAGTTCGGCCCCAAGTTTTGCTCTGAACACGGAAAAGTCGCAGTGGTGGGACGGGGGCAGCTCCTGCGCCCTGGCATTGCAGCAAAACCGACTCGGAGCACGCTGCAACAACATGACCTGCTCCAGGACGCAGCAAAAACAGGAATTTGGCCTTTTACTGAGCTGACAAAGTAACTTTCCCAGCTTAAAAAAATAATTTACCCTCAGCTGCTCCATATGTGACGTGGGAGGGATCCCCTCGCTGTGATTTCTGGATCAGCAGCGTCTCATTAATCACCTTTGTGTTGGTCCAGCTCCCACCAAGCTCCTCAGGATGATTTTGTCGAATTTGCTGCTCAAGATTTCCCCCCCCTTTTTTTTTTCTTTTGCAAGTTTCATATTTGGCTAAAAATCCTTCACTTCATCTCAGAGACTAATAAAAAACAAAGCTTTTGTTTACTTGTAGTCTGGCATTTTCCTCGCTTCCAGGACAGTGTTTAGTGGTTTTTATTTCATGGCGAATGGACCTTTTGGGCTCAATCATGTAAATGAATTTTTAAATGGCTGTGCTGCAAGTTCATGGAGTATAAAATCCCTCCACCATTTATTTTTTTTTTCTGTTTATAGAAAAGGACTGGTTTCATTTTATATTTTATTGCCTCCACGTGAAATAAAGAACCTGCACCACTTGCGAGTGATCAAATGTTTTATTCCAGAATTATCACGTAGGGATAAAATAAATTTCAATCCCTACATGGCACAATAGGCAGATTTAAAAGGAGTTGATGCCTCGTGGAGAACTTTGCAAAGCCCTTTGCTCAGCAACAGTTCTGCTCATGTATCCCACGTAGGAGAATAAAAGCAGATCTGGGTTACTTTGGGAGTTCTTAAACGTTTCCTGCTAGAATTCCCTGCAAATCTTTATCCAAGGCAAGTTCAGGGGAGAATTTGGTTCTTTGTCCTCTGTTCCTGAGGGTGTTTATTAGGGAGGGATTTTCCCAGGTGAGCCTGCAGGAAATCCAAGTTATCTGCACCGGTGTCCAGAAGGAAATGCCTGAGGAGCTCCCAATGCTCCCTCAGACAACCCGAGGTTCCTGCTCTTCCACACAGCCACAATATTCGGGCACTTCAGACCTTTGAGGTGATTTTAGTGCTTCCCAAAAGAATTTATGACGATTTCTATAAAAAAAAATGGGTGCACCTGTGAAGCAAAGAGTCCCCGATCCGAGCAACGTCCTCGGAGAATCCCTGCTGGACGCTGCAGCTGCTCACAGCAGCAGGTGGATGCTACAGGTGTTCCATGTCTCCAGGTGTGGCTTTCATTTCCTCTCTTCACTCACTCCTGGCTTTTTAAGTCCCGTTGTCTCAGATAAAGGAGCATTTTTGGGTGGCTCTGGAGGGTGTCCCCAAGGTTTGGTGCCACCAGCATCACGTTCAGCCACAGCCAGAGAGTTTCTCCCATGCCCAGGAGTCAATCTCCAGCTAAATATTGATTTTGGGATCTGCTGGTCTGTTCCAGTGCATCAGGGGAAGGAGCCTGCCTTTAACACCCATCTGTAAATCTATTTTTACCCAATGGAGAGTAACCAAACAGGGTTTTGGTTTTTAATTATTATTAACTGTTGTGGTTTAGCAGTTTGGGAAACAAGTCTGGAGGATTAAGCAAAGCTGCAGAATTAACTGCAGCCAGCACCTCCTCAGTGTTCCTGTGGCTGGGATATCCAGGGGATTTGTGCTGTGTGGGGGAATTTGGCTCCTGCAGGCTGGCCTGGGAGAGAGCTGAGGTTCTGGAGGGGCACTGGCTCAGCCCCAACCCCACCTGGAGAAAAAGCACAGAGGAACGGCCCTCCCCACCCTCCCTGCCTGAGAATTCCTGGTTATTCACTGCAGAATCCAGAGCTTTGCTGGACGGGGTGGAGTGGGAGGTGAAATAACGGGAGATTCCTGCTTTGGTCTGAGGCCTCCTCCCTCTCCCCGTGAGCATCTCCAGGGTGAATGGGGCAACCTGAGCCTCGTACCCAACTCAGCAGCAGGAACTGTGAATTCCAGGGTGGAATTTTGCCTTTCCCCCTGTGCAGTTCTTCAGGAACTGTCCCCCCATGGTTGGGCTCACCCTGGGCAGCAGCAAAACATCACCGCTCGGAGCTCCCAGCCTGCTGAGGTCCTTGGTGGCTCCTGGTGGACTTCCCATGGATTTTGCTGGACTTTGGAGCAGCCCTTGAAGATCCCTGGGATCTTTGGGATGTCTGTGGTGTTTCCATGTAAAGAGTTTTTCCCTCGGTCCGAGTCCCTGTGCAGCTTTGGGTGATGATTAACCACCAAGGGGCTGGGGTAAGAGGGATTTATCTCCATGGAAAAAAACCCCCAGCCCTGCCTTTGTCTCCACTCCTGGAGTTCTGCTGGTGGGATTTGGCTTTTAAATATTTGTAAAAGTGCTCGTGGGTTTGGGTTTTGGTTTGGTTGTTTTTGTTTGGTTGTTTTTGTTTTTGTTTTTTTAATTTTTAACCTGCAATTTGTAGAGTTCTGTGCCTGATTCTTCCTAAACATCCCAGAGCAATGTGTGTTTGTGTCCCCTCAGAATCCCAGGATGAGAGGGATGATCCCATTCCATGGCAAAATTTTGGTAATTGAAGGCTAAAGACACAGCCTGGAGGACTCCCATGTCCATATATATATTTTACATCTATATTTCTAGTCCAAAGTCACAAGTTATAACTATTTAAGGAGTTTCCCTATTGTTTACAGCCTCAGATTCTTAAATTCCCTTTTTAGTTCCTTCAACAGCGTGACTTCACAAACGTTTAAAATGAGAAAAACACCCGAAAACAGCCCAAATCCAACCTGCTGATGTACCTACAGAGAGGTTCAATATTGGCAGGGTGGCCATTTAGATCCTTGTGCCTCAGTGCTCACATTAGAACAAAAAAAAAAAAAAAAAAAACCCAAAAAACCACCAAAACCCCAAAACCAGCACTCTTGAAAAATTACCGAATTCTCCTTGCAGTGTCGGGTTCCAAGATAATGATGTGTCTGTGTGTGAAAATATTAAATTGCAATAACATGCGGAGTGAGTGGCTTTCTGAATGGGGTATTCAGTTCACAGCTTGGACTATCCATAAAGCCAGTGAGTGACAGAATACAAATGGTGTCATAAAACATCAGGGGAATTCGGAGCCAGCCTCAATCTTTTTTGATCTATCCTCTATCTGCAGAGCTCTCCCCCATCTATCTTTAGTTAATGAAACAGTTAAACAGATTTAATTATTTAGCACTGTTTAATGTCAGGAGTTATCAAAACAGATTACACTTCCCCCCCACACGCTTCGAGGTATGAGAAGGACTCTGAGTGTGTTCACCGAAGTCTGGGATGTTTCCTGGGCACAGATAGAGCTTTAAAACTGGGTTTTTTTAATGGTTTTGAGCCCCAGTTGTTTGGTGCCAGTGGGTGCTGAGTTTCCTTGCCTTAGAACAACTTTATTCCTGCAGCTCGGCTCCTTTCTGACACAAACTGCTTTTATTCTTCCCAGAAAACAGAGGGGGAAGTGAGAATTCCGCTTCTCTTGAGGTGGGACATGGAACAGAACAGGGCAGCTCTGGGAGGGCGGCAGCGACCCGGCTCTGACAGAGCCCAAAATCAGAGACAAACCAAAAAATCCCCCCAACCACTGCAAAATCTGCCCTGCTCGTCCTCTGCGCCCCAAAACCAGCCGCAGAAGGTTCACAGAGCTCTGTTAACCCCCTGCCCGTGTCTGAGCGTGTCCCCGGAGCTCCCCGCTGCCCACCTCGCTCATGTACACCAAACATCTGGAATTCCTGGCCAGCCCCTGGATCCCGGCCCCTTCCTAGGGGGAAATCTCAGCACTGCCACCCCCCAGGAGGGCACCAGGCTCCCGTCTCCCTGGCAGAGGTGTTGGTTGTCCCCCTCGCAGGGCTGGGCTGAGCTGCTAAAAGCCCCCGTTTGTTCCCGAGCTTCCTCCGCTCGTTGCGGGCAGCGGGAAGGGCTTTGGGATCCCCCTCTGGGCCCGACCACCTGGGTCTCCTCTATTGGCAGCTTTGATAAGAAATCATTCTTCTCCACCTCGGCTCTCCCTTTCCCCGAGGTTTTAAATTGCTGCCCACCCCTGACAGACGACCCTCGTTCAAAGAGAAGCGTGCGGGAGGCGGCTGCTCCCAGCCGGCCTTCCGAGTCCATTACCAGAGGACTGAATCCTGTCGGGATCTCTCGGGAGGCTCCCAGCAGACAGAGTGTGGCATTGTGAGCGCAAAGGGCAGGGGGATAAAGGAATCCAGCCCGGCTTTCCCCTGACAAAGAGACCTCAATACTTTTATTCAGCGGAAAATGGGATCGTGCTGCTGGGTTCGCTCCCAAAGCCACCGGCAGCTTCACGCCCTCGGGGCTCCGGGCTGGGGCACAGACCTGTGCCAGGGGACAGGCATCGGACATTAAAGGGTTCCTCTGTGCCAGCACCTGAGAGGTTTTTGGGGGTTACCAGAAGAACCAAAAGCGTCAGCCCAAGGTAACCCCCCTGTGCTGGAAACCCAACCCTTCCTGGGTGCCAGGCTCCCTTCAGAGGGCACTGGGTGGTGTCCTGGGGGTGAGGGTGGGTTAGGGGCTGCTCCAGGTATTCCAGGGAAGAGTCATTCCTGGGGAGTTGAGTGATGTCCTTTATCTTTTAGGTAAAAAACGCCCTGCCCTAAAACCGTTCCAGCCTCAGAGAACTCCCTGGGCAGGGGGATCCCACTTGGCTCTGAATGTAAGAGAAGGTTTTGTGTTGTAGAAATCAGTGGGAACACGTCAGCTACGTCTGGAAGAACCTTCTTCTCCTTTCCCCTTTCTTCTCCTTCCTTCCCCTTCCTTCCCCTTCCTTCTCCTTCCTTCTTCCTCCTTCTCTTCCTTCTCCTTCCTTGTCCTTGGGCACAGGGGGGTTACCTTGGGCTGTCACTTTTTTAACACCTAAAACCCAAACTTGCTGTTTGAAACATGTGAGTTGGGGCACTGGGATCAAAGTGAAGGTCATAAATCATAAAATCAGAATTTTCGGGGTTGGAAGGGACCTTAAAGATCTTTTAGCTCCAAATCCTTGATAAGGACAGGGACACCTTCCACTGTCCCAGGCTGCTCCAAGCCCCGTCCAGCCTGGCCTTGGACACTTCCAGGGACCCAGGGGCAGCCACAGCTTCTCTGGGCACCCTGTGCCTGGTCCCCCCACCCTCCCAGGGAACAATTCTTTCCATCTGTCTAACATAAATTCCCTCTCTTTTGGTTCAAAACCGAAACCTTTGATTTTTCTCTGTGCCAGGACCTGCCCAGTGGGAACATTTTCCTTTTGCAGTGGTGATTTCCTGCGGCTCCCAGGGGTGGGTGGCACAGGAGGCTCTGCCAGAGCTCACTCCTGTGGACAAACCTCCCCCCCGGGTCACGGGGACACCATTTACAGCACCTCAGCTGCCTCAGCGGGAGGAAAATCCCAGCCCGTGACATCATATTGAAGATATGGATAAATTATCGATTGTCATTGAGTATTATTGATTATTATTCAGCCCAGCCTTCAGCTGTGATGGAGGGGTTGCTGTAAAGCCCCTGATTCCTGTGGGATGCCAGGGGAGGTGGCTGTGCAGGCAGAGCTCCTTTGGGAAGCACAAACCTGGCTGAGTTTCAGGACTGAGGAGCTGCCTCAGAGTCCTGATGCTCCCATGGATTTTTGCTGCTGCTGCTGCCAGGTGATAATTCCTAAAATATTCGAGTATAACGTTGCCCCAAATAGGATTTTTCAGTGCTTTTGGGTCATAAACACACAAAGCTGTGTCCCACCCGGGGCAAACTCCTGTGAGGAAAGGGCAGAGGGGGCAGGAGATGCCACCTCCAAAAGGAAGCAGGAGAGAATATCTTGGGTTTTCTTTTTTTTCTCTGAATGAATTTTATCTCCACAATTATTGTAGGAGCAGCTTCTGGCAAAAGGAGCTGTTGGGTGCCAGGTGCTGGAATTTTGCATCGTGGGGTAAACAGAAAGTGTCAGACTGGCTTTGCAGGAGGGGACAGCTGCGGTGGTGGGAGATTCCAGCTGGAAAAGGCAAAATTCTTGGTAAAGGAAACGAGCTCTGAGAGTCATTTTGCAGTTGCAGGAAAAGCCCAGGTTCTATCCCTGTGCCTTGGCCTGAGCACCATAAAGATCCACAATAACAGAAATTAGAATTGAAATGAATGAGTGGGACTGAAACTTTCACACTTTGCTGGCAACAAATCCATCTTTTTTAAAATGTATTCTTCTTTTCTTTAGCTCATGTCACAGAAACCAGCTGTTAAAACTTTAATTACTTTAATTCCAGCCATCATGAATTTCCAGGCTGTATTTTATCCCTTGCTGAACTCCAAACCTATTCAGCTGTGAAAACTTCTGAACGGAGGGGGAAGCAAGTTTGTGAAAAGAAAAAATGATCCCACAATTGACCTGAAATTCAGACATTTATTCCTGGTATTTCTTGGTTTCATCCCTTGTTTCTCTCCTTCAAAGAAGGAGCAGGAATGACTTTGGTGTTCCCACACTGGGAGAGGGAAGGAGCTGCAAGTGCTGCTGCCAGGTTTTTATTAAAACCCTCTCACCCAGAGCCACTTGGGGGGAAAAAAAACCCCAAAATCCAGCACTGCAGCGATCCAAAGGGATCTCCTGCACTTCAACTGGATAAAAACCCTAAGAAAATCCAACCCAGGTGAAGCCAGGGTGGATTTCCTAGGAGAGGGGAGAGGAGCTGCCGCTGGTTTCTGCGTTGGGATGTTGGGGTGGGCTGTGCTGGGCTTTGGTGGGCAGCCGGGGGTTTGGTCCAAGGTTGGGCTTTGTGACCTTGGGGGCCTTTTCCAGCCTTAATGATGCCACGGTTTAATTGCCATTGGGGGGTGGAGGGGCTGGCACAGCCCTGGTGCCCCCTGGGCTCAGCCCAGCCTCGTTGTTTTACAGGGAGCCGCTTCCCAAATCTTGGCTTTGCCGCAGGAGCGCTCCGGGAGCGATTCCCAGCACAGCTGTGCTGTAGGATGAGCACATCTGGATAATCTGGAGGAGTCTGAGTCCTCAGCACTCCCCGGAAGCAGGAGCCAAGGCTTGGGGAGTTTCCCCCTTCGCTCACGGCGAGAGTTTCCCCTTTGATTAAACAAACGATCCTTTGCCTAATTTGTCTATGTTGGCTATATTTTTTTTCTCCTTTTTTTTTTTTTTTAATGAAACATGCACTTAATTAAGTAAGAGAAATACAGAAACATGTTTATTCTCGAGATTGATGCGAAAAACGAGAACCCCACTGAAATTTCCAGTAGTGAAGCAATTAAGTAATGGAATTCCACAGTATAAACATGGTATAATTCAACTATAAAACCGATGTCTAAGTAATGTTAATGAGCTGACTTGTAGCTACAAAGGCTCGAAAAGTTCAGTCACAGATGAAAATGGAATTTGTTCTCAATTATAAGTGAAAGAAAGTTGCTTTGAATGAGGGA
>VXAC01005621.1:115882-162713 GCA_013399225.1 Rhipidura dahli | reverse complement strand
ATATTTTATATGTATGCTGATATTCTATATATTCTATGCTTATATTCTATAAATATTCAATTTTTACATTTTTTATACATGTATTTTTATACATATTTTGTATCTATGCTGGAACATGGACCTGAGTGCCACAGTGCAGGGATTGTGTCTGGGGGAAACAGCTCAGGGCAGACCAAAGCTCCAGCTTGAAAACTGACAGAATGTGGGGGTTCATTTCAACTTGAACTTGGAGGTTGTATTGAAACTTGGCAGATGCTGGAGCAGATCTTGTAGCTGGCAAGTTGAGTCCCTGCTTTCTGTGGAATCATCCCCTCCCAGGCAGGAGCAGCAGGAGGATGAAGGGAACGGGGGCTCTCCATGGCACCTTCCAAGGAGTGAATTTTACCCGTTCCACGTTTCCTTTGCTGCTAATCCTGACCTGACTTTTTCCCCCCACTTCTGAATTGCCATCTATTTCGGTAAATCCCTTTTTCCAGAGCACTCAGGGAGCAGTTTGCTGCGGGGGGTGTGTGCACAGCACTCAGGGTCCCTCTGCCAGCCCCAGCCCTGCCTGTTTCAGTGCTTCGGGCCAGCTCCCGGGGGTTTCCCCTGCTCTCCACGCTCCATTTTCTTTTCTTCTCCTATTCCACTTCAGAATGTTGTTCCTGCCACCTTCTCAGCCCAGAAAATAGCACGCTGAGGATTTATGGGGTTGAAACTTTTCATGCCATAACAGATTTTATATATTTTTCACGGCCTTATTCAGACGTGTGATGTTATGGTTTAGCTCAAGCCCCGGCGCAGCAGCTCCGAGGAGCTCCTTCCTTGTGGGCAGCTCCTCTTTGCCAAGCGTGTGTTTGCACTTGCTCCAGAGGAGGAGGGAAGGAATGTTCCATAAATGTTGCACGGGATTAAAGGATGGAGACTCGGAGCCTGAACCTGTGGCCTGGAGGAAGCACCAACCACAGTTTGCCTTTGAGAGGCGTCTGTGCTTCCTTCCCCTTCCTTCCCTTCCCTTCTCCTTCCTTCTCCTTCCTTCTCCCTCCTTCTCCTTCCTTCCCCTTCCTTCTCCTTCTTTCTCCTTCCTTCCTTCCCCTTCCTTCCCTTTCCTTCGCCTCCCTTCTCCTTCCTTCCCCTTCCGTCACCTTCCTTCCCCTTCCTTCCCTTTCCTTCTCCTTCCTTCTCCTTCTTTCCCCTTCCTTCTCCTTCTTTCTCCTTCCTTCCCCTTCCTTCTCCTTCCTTCCCCTTCCTTCTTCCTTCTTCTTCCTTCCCCTTCCTTCTTCCTTCTTCCTTGTCCTTCTCTTCCTTCTCCTTCTCTTCCTTCTCCTTCCTTCTCCTTCCTTCCGCTTCCTTCTCCTTCCTTCTCCTTCCTTCCCTCTCCTTTCCCCTTCCTTCTCCTTCTTTCTCCTTCCTTCTCCCAGGCTTTCCTGGCCCAAACGGGGTGTGGGGCGATGCGGTCAGAGCTGAAGGAGGATGGGGAAGCAGAGACCACTCGGGGCTGCTGGGCACTGAGGCACTGGTGGGGTGTTTTGGGTGGGTTTTGTCTGGGTTGTTTCCCTGCTGTCTCTGGCAGCTTTGCCAGGTGCTGCAGCCCCAGGATGGTTCTGAGCACCTTCTGTGACAGGAGTTGTGTTTGTGGCACCTTGGTCCCCCTCACTTTGGCTCAGGGATGGTCCCTATGGCGATGGAAAGGTTTCCATTCTGAAAATCCATAGGGAAATTCACAGGTGGAGGTGAATCAGCAGCACAGAACGCCGAGGAGGGCTGGGCTCCCTGCTCATTTTGGGGAAAGTCCCGGCCTTTTCTCTCACATTTTCCCTGCTGAATATGAGACCATTAAAAAGAAAAGAAAACCACAAAATACCACCCCCAACCCACCTAAAATGAATTAATTGAGGGGCACATCTGCTCGCCCTGGGTTCCTTTCCCAGTGATCCCAATTCTGTGGAGTTTCATGAGTTTATAAAACATTAACTACTGCGACAAGAACAACAAACACTGCTCTCTCCTCGCTCAGCTCCCAAACCCAGCTACCAGATGGAGCCAGCACCCAGTGAGGGAATGTTCATTTTGATGGAGAGAACCCCGGTGTCCTGGGCATTGAAGTGGGAATGCAGCACAGTAGATGTGTGTGTGCTTGTGCTGAGTGCTGGCTTTGTCTTTCACCTATAAAAACGCTAATTAAAGGAGAGTGTAAAAACCTGCAGCAGGTCTGGGTGTGCTGCTGAGGTAAATAGAAACAAAACAAAAGGTGTATAAATATATATTTTTATATATATACCTGCGTGGTAGGTCATTAAAAGTGCATTGTTAAACCGCCGTGTGCCCCGAAATTTCCGAATTAAGAGCTGAACACATCTGGAGTGGGGCACAAACTCCGAGTTCTGCGTTGGGTCCGTGCTTTATTTGCCAGGAATCGTTGTGTGGGGAAGGCTCCTGGAACCCCACCTGGCAGCCTCCCCCTTGCCAGCCCCTCCTGTGGCCAGCACCACCCCAGGGCTGGAGCTGAGCTCCAGATGCTGCTGCTGCTGCTGCCTGGGGCATCCAGGCCCTTTTAACCACTCCAAACCAGCGCCAGCCTGGAATATGAACTGGGCTGCGCCTCTGTGTGTCCTGAGGGAAGCTGTCGAGCAATTAAGAGCGATCCTGTGCAGTTTAAAACGTGGGATATCACCCCTACACCTGCATTGGTTGGTGTTGTTTCACCCGAGGGTGGTGCTGCCAGGGAGCCACCGAGGCAAAATCAGTGCTGCAGGGTTTGGAATTCAGTGTGTGACCCCCCCCCCCCTTAGGCTTCTGGAGCCCTTCAGATGACCGTGGGACAGTGGCACTGTCCCCTGCAGGGCTGCAGGAGGTGCCCCACATCTGGAGCATTCCCCTCTGGGATGAAGAACACCCCTGGAATGCCTCCAGCAATTCCCAGCACTGAGCTCGGAAACCTTGGCCAGAACAGGTCCCCTGCCCAGGGCACACCCTGGTGCCACCCAGTTCGGGAGCTGGGCAGCTGCCACTTGGGAATGGAAAGCTGATTTCTCATGGAGAATCAGGATGGAAACAGGTTGGAGTTGGGAGCAAAGCAGGAGCTGCTCCTGGAGCAGCAAATCTGTGGTGCCTTCAGGCGACCACGGCATTCTGAGTATTTCCCTTGATCCACTCAGGGTCCCAGAGCAGCTCTCCAGCACAGGGTGATCCTTGTGGAAGATTCAGAAAGATTAATCAAAAATCCTTCGGGAACTATGGAGATCTTTCCACTGGATTCATGGGATCATGGAACCACTGGATGGTTTGGGCTGGAAGGAATGTTAAAGCTCATCTCATTCCAACTCCCAAGGGACACCTTCCACTGTCCCAGGCTGCTCCAAGCCCCATCCAACCTGGTCTTGGACACTTCCAGGGATCCAGGGGCAGCCACAACTTCCCTGGGTGCCCTGTTCAAGGTCCTGACCACACTCACAGGGAAGAATTTCTTCCCAATATCCACCTAAAGTTCCCCTCTTTCAGTTGGAACCCATTCCTCCTCAATGCAGAGCCCCTCTTTGGCTTCCCTGTGGCCCCTTCAGAGCCTGGGAGGTGCTGTGAAGTCTCCACACAACCTCCCCTTCTCCAGGCTGAACAATCCCAACCTTCTCAGCCTGAGAACTTTGGTTCACCCAGCTCTGCCCCGGTTCCTCAGTGTGTGAGTGGAACAGCTCCTCCCTGGCAGCATTGGGCTGATTAATAAATATCTTCCTGGGCAGAGATCCAGGGTTGAAGGTCTCTGGAACAACAGAGGTGACAAAAGGTCCCCTTATCACCACTGCATTACTTTAAGGGTGTTTAAGTCCCCACCAGAATCTTCTCCTGCTCTTGCTGGCACAGGAACAGCCACCTTGGTAAAGAGAGAGGGGGGAAAAAAAGAACCCCAAAAAATCATAAAATCTCTCTTTGTGCCACTCTCCCCCTGAAGAAAAAGCCGAACATCTGATTTAGGTTTGCTGAAATAACAACAGGTGTTTATCTTGTATTGTATGGCACATGGCACTACATCCCATAAACCCCCTCCTGCAGCTTAAAGCTGAGTTTCTGCTCCCTCATTTGGACACTTGCAGGCTTTGTGCTCCCTCTGAAATGTTTTCATTTCACCGGAGCTTAATCTGCTACCAAAGTATTTGTGAGTATCACGTTATAAAGCGTGAAATGAGGAATAGCAAAGGAGATTTTCAATACTTCCTTCCCCTAAGCACAGGGCTGAGCAGCTCCTTACCTGCAGCCCCAAAGAATGGCAAAATTGTGCAGAGTTGCTGCAGCCTCTTGTTCAGGAGAAGCCGCTCGATGTGTGGGGTTGGGAGCAGATCAATAGGGGGGAAAAAAATCCTGCCTTGGGAAAGGAAAAGCTGGAGGGGAAAAATGTAGGGGGGGGAAAAAATCAGTTTTTCTGGGTCTTGTAAAAATGTTATGTTTTCATTTTTCAAGCTTGCATTTATTTCAGTGTGAAAAGAGTGGATGCCTGTAGTTGGTGTAATTTTTAAATGTGTTTATACACACAGAGACTTAATTCCAATCACTGCAACAGCAGAAAACTCTGCTGCTTGAGAGAAAGGGCAAATTCCATCCAGCATTAATCTGTGGCTGTTTGTGAGTGAAAATAAATGAGACAATAAACTCAGGAAGAATTTCTTCATGGATTGTCAGGAGTTGGACAGGGAGGTTTGGAGTCCCCATCCCTGGAGGTGCCCAAGGAAGGGCTGGATGTGGCACTCAGGGCTCTGGGCTGGTGACAAGGTGGGGACTGGGCACTGCTTGGACTCGATGCTTGGAGAGCTTTTCCAACCTCAGGGATTCCAGGATTCTTGATGCAGTAGAGGCTGAATTCTGGCTTGAACAGGGACACGGTGTGGGTCACAAGGTATTGCAGGTGACACAAAAGTAGAGCTGGACAAAAGGAACCTGAGGAAACTGAAGTTTCAGGAAGAAACAAAATGGGAGCATCCTGATCTTGCACAGCCACATCCCCATCCTCAGCTGGGACAGACTTTTCAGTATTTTTTTTTACATTTTCTAGATATTTCTGAGCTCCACTGATCCATGAATGTTGTGGCTTCTCCTTCAGCATTCTCTCTGAAACGTGGTTTATTTTATGTTTGAACAAACGCAGCCCTCCTTTGTTTCCTCCGCTGAATTCTTTATTTATTATTTCCTAAAATGATTTGATTTTCCCCCTCCTTCCCGACACATCTGATTGCAATAAGCTGATACAAAATAGAGTCGAGAAACAAAAGGCTGAACATGCTGATAATGTACATTTGGTTCGTATTTATCGTTTTAAGATGTGTTTTAATTGGTTCACTACCAACATCCTGTAACTTCCAGTCAGACACAGGAGAAACCTGTTTCATTTTAAAGTCACTTAATTCCTTCCCTCTTTCAGCTGGGAGCACTGGGTAAGGCCCTGCTGTAGGACCTCCAAATTTAATTTCATTAGAACATTTTAAGAAAGGGGATTATAATCCAGTTTGGTTTGTGATTCTCCTTTGGATTTCACTGTGAAATGGGATTTTAAAAGAAGAACGGCACAAAATGGGTTTTGGTACCTTCAGAAATAATTTCTAACAAAAAAATGCAGCTGTAAACCTCAAAATAAACAGTTTCCTCGTTATCCCAGAAGCTTAATCTGCTTAGTTTAATGAGGAGAAAGTGGAAAGGTGACAGAAATGCCACCTTGAAGCACTCACCTACAGCAAAATTGGACTTAACGGGGTAAAAGTGCCACAACACCTTCATTAAAAAAAAAAAAAAAAGGAGAAAAGTAGGAATTGAGGAAAAAGAGCTTGGTAGAGCAGCTCCCACATCCCATAAACACCAGCAAGGGAAATCTCACCTTGCTGGGTGTGCCAGGAGGGTGTCCTTCCAACCCACAGCAGCTCCCCACCCAAAGAGCTCAGCAGAGACTCGGAGCTCAGGGCTGAGGATTCGAGCGCCGGGTTTGGAGCCTCCCGGAGCTCTGCAAACAAATTCACCAAACAGGAATTCATTTGGGGAAGTCTTGTTGAGCAGGAGGTCAGCCTGGAACCCACAGCACCTCCTGCCCTTGCCCTTGCCCTCGTCCTCAATGAGGCCACCTTTACCTCGGACTTCAAGCTCTGAGTTAGAATTAGTTTCCAAAACTATTTTCTGTTCCAGAAGGTGCGAGCCTCCCTGAGCCCCTGCTGAAATCAGAGCTCGTTAAAGCACAGGGCAGCGCAGCTATTTCTGCTTTCCACCTTGTCACAGCACATGTTGTGGAAAACCCTGACTTTGTTTCACCCCTGACTGTTCCAAACCCTGTGTTTAAACCCACTTGGGTTTAATTCTGCTGGGATTTCAGTGGGATTGATGACCACGTCGAGGTCACAGCCAGCCCATGAGGATGAGGAGGCTCCAATCTTTATGGGTTTTGCCCCTGACAGCTTTTGGGTGATTCCAGCTCTGCCTGGCAGAGGTGACACTTGCACACCAACTCTCCCCTCTGTGGGAAAAAGGTGTCCCCAGCCCCTCTCCTGGGCGATAAGGAAAGCTTCTGCTGCTGTGGTGAAGCTGTTTCACGTGGTCAGTCCGAATCAAGAAGTTTGTTAACAGAAGTGGTGAGGTGGTGGAATTACCTGGAAGCTTTCCTGGGTTGCTGTCACACAGTTGGGGACCTGCAGGAGCTGCCAGAGCCCAGACAGGGGCACGAAGTGCCTCGGGGCTGGGGAGGGCGATGGAGCACCAGGGGGTGCTTGAAACCAGCCCTAAAAGGTTTTTTCCCTCCAAAACTGAGCAGTTTTGAAGGCTTAAAAATAAGGTCTTGAAAAGAAGTTTTCCTGTGTGTGAAGAGGGTGAGGAGTTGGACACTCTTCAGGAAAACTTATGGAAACTTCAGTTTCAGCGAACACTGCGGAGTTTCCCTTTTCCACTTGGCTACTGGGAAGGTGGGGAGGGGGAAAGATGGAAAAAGCTTCAGTACTTTTTGCTGGCCAATTTGGGTCACAAAGTGAACTGGGAAGTGTCTTTTCCCAGCAAAGCCCGTGCTGGAAGCCTCTGTCCAGCTCTGCCAGGCTGAGCCCTGGCTCTGAGGGAGCTGGGATGGGAGCTGGGGCAGGAGGTTGCAGCTCACCCGGCTGTTTTTGGGGAGGATTTCCATGATTTTTGCACAAATGAGAGGCACAAAAGCAGGGAAGGAGCCTGGGAGGGATTCAAGGCTCGAGTTTGGAAGGCTGAGTGAGAAACAGAGGGCCAATATTGCGCCAGTGTGGCGTGGAGAGGGACTCCAGGAAAGAGAGATCCCTCAGGGATCTCTGACAGTATAAATAGCTCTGGATGCCTTAAAACAAATACAGAATCGTTTCTTGAGCCCAGCACTCTGGAGCTTTGCCAAGGCTGTGCTAATTATATTGTATCTTGTTTTTATCATCCATGTTCTAAACCATTCCTTGTGCCAAAATGTCTGGACGCTTCTCTCCCAGCATCCCGCTCCCAGTTTAGGTTTCTGCCCATCTTCTCATTTTTCATTGAGTTTTCCCCTTTCCTGGAGAAAAAATCTTGGTTGTGACCTTGTGCCACAGCGATGCTGCTCGGGCAAATTCCCTAAAAATGGGTAAGAAAAGGGGAAAAAAAGGTGATTAAAGTGCGTCATGATGCCGACACACCCTGCAGTGCATCCCTCTGTGCTG
Source organism: Rhipidura dahli (assembly GCA_013399225.1). Lineage (NCBI taxonomy): Eukaryota > Metazoa > Chordata > Aves > Passeriformes > Rhipiduridae > Rhipidura > Rhipidura dahli. The sequence goes on along the minus strand of VXAC01005621.1, from coordinate 155,067 downwards.
GGATGGACCTGCAGGAGCACGGACCTTGCGCTTTTGGAAGTCCCACGAGGTTTTCTGTGCCTGAAAACCTTGCAGAGAGCATCTGCACCAAGAAGGAAAGAGATCTTCTGCTGTGGTGTTGGGTGGAGAGGCGGATGGAGGCAGAGGAGGGGGTTTGGGGTTTGCAGAACTGGGAGGGAGAAGAGCCGGAGCGATGGGAGATAAGAATAAAGAGGATGCAGAGCATGATCAGATGCAAAAGGAGAATAAGGGGAAAAAGGTAGCTGGGACAAAAGGGGTCAAAAGGGCACAGAAAATAAGAAGTGGAGCAGAGCAGTACAGTTTTTGTGAGGATTTTTAGGACAAACATCAGTTTAAAACATTAGAGGGATGAACCTAGAAGTGGTAAAACTTTATCATCCCAAGGACAACGCGATTTCGATGGAATAATTTATTTCCAGTGGAACTTTCCCCCTTGGAGACTTTCCTAGGAGTGTTGAATCATTGCAGAAGCAGAGGGTGCTCAGTCACAGGGGTTCCAGGCACCAACCCTGCTGCAGCCACAGCTCAGGGGGGCAGGAAGGAGCCAGGGGGGGTTTGCCAAGGGCAGGGACCCTCAGCGTGGCTCAGGGACAAGGGCTTGGCTGTAAGCACCCAGCAGATGCTCCCTGCACGTCCAGCCGAGGGGAGAAGTCAGTCACCCAAAGATGACAAAGGGGGCCTTGCTCTTGAGGCCTGAGCTGCTGATGAAACACTCTTTGAACTCTTTGAGGTTTCTTTGGTTCCTTTCTTTTTCTCCTTTTTTTTTTTTTTTTCCTCCTTGTGGGTTTTTGCTTTCTTCCGAAGAACAAAAAAGTAACTTCCCATGCAGATCTGGCCTGTGTGGGACAAGGACTCTTTTGAACTATTTTCCATACTGTCCCCAGTTCAAAAGAACCTTCCTGCAGCTTCCCGAGGAGCCCTGACAATGTTCCATTCGGGGAAGGACATGGGGAGAACAGGATTACAACAGGGCAGTGCACGCTGAGGCATTCCTGAGGGAAAGGGGCAGGATTGCTCTGCTCTGCTCCGTGCCCAGTGCTGAAACAGATCTGAAAGCTGGAATTCTCACCGTGTTCATCCAGCTGGGTGAGCAGAACAGAATTATTCTTCCTCGATATCCGTCAGTGCAACGCTTTTGTCGCTGTTGTGACGCGGACTCGTAGAAAAAACCCCACAAGTCCAGGGGCAGTAGAAATGATGGCAAGGCCAGTTTAAGGGTTTTTTTCCTGAGGTTTTTATCTGTTAGTTCACAGAGTTAGATGGCATAAAGTAATTGGTTCTCTGGCCATCCACCCCCCGGGGGGTTGGCCCAGATCTGGCACGTCTGTTCCCAAGTGTTTTTCTATTTGAAGCTGTAACAATCTGGGAAAAACAACTGCAGGTGTGAATATTGATAAAAACTGGTAACTTTGTTTTAGTTAGCTTGCATGGGAAAGGCAGAGTTCTCACAAAATGCTGGAGAGCTGAAGAAATTCACTGCTGAATTCAGCATCTACACGCTTTCTGTGGTCGGAGCATGTGCAAATCCTGCCCAGCCTGAGGCCTCTGATGCCAAAAGCCATGTCCAGAGTGGGAAAGATCCCAAGTTAAAGCTGCTCAAAAGCCCTCTGGCACGTTTTCCACGCAAACATCTCCAATGTATAGTTTCCTCAGAGAAGATATTAAGTCTGCTCCTATTTTAAGCCGAGCCTATTTTTAAAACTGGAGATAAAAATACGTTAAAATTCAACATGCTGGCATTTCCTTCCCATAGGATCTGGACAGCTGGGTGGTTGTGCTTTGCCAGTTCTGCCCTGAAAAATCTGTGGAGGAGCACAAAACTGATTTAGCTCTGGGGGTGAAGAGGGGGGTGAAGCTCTGTGGGAAGCTGAGGAAAAGGTGACAGTGAACACCTGAAAAAAAATAGATACAATGTGCAAATAAAACGTGGGTGAATCCAGGGCGGGATCCCAGCAGCAAAGAACGCTGTGTTTAGGGTTTTTAAATTTATTTAGATTTATTTTAGTGTGGAAAACCCTGCAGCAGCTCTGCTGGGCAGCCCCAAGCTCTCCCTGAGCGAGACCACCCTGATCAACCCGCGCCTTCGGACGCGGAGGGGGCTGGCTGCCGCAGGAAAACCGGAGGAAGTTTTCCCGTGGATTTCCAAACAGACAGGAGCTGCCCACGGCTCCGGCTGGGAAATGCAATCCTGGAAGGTGCAGAGGGGTCGGGGCCAGCCCTGCCCGGGGCTGCCTCTCCCCCTCCCACAGCCCAGCTCAGGGGATGCTCGGCAGAGCCGGGCTGGAGCAGGAGTTGCCCAAATGAGGCTAATGACGGGCTCTCCTGGGTAATGCAGGGCAGGAGAAGTTCAAATCCCGTTTTTTTTTTTTTCTGTGCACAAAGTCCAAATACCTGCCAAGGCTCTTTGATGAAGTGTCTTTGTCAGAGCGATTAAATGAAGGTTAAAAAGGCCAGGCCTTTTCTCGACGTGTTTGACTCGCTCTTTTCTTCCCTCTCTTCAAGGTGTCTTCGCGTTACATTTATTTGCTTCATGAATTCTTTATTGCACTAATCAGTCCTGATGTACAAACTCATTAGAAAATGAGCTGGAAATGGAAGATCTGTCAAATTTCAGGGGCTTCTGACATCGTTAGACTCAAGGGCCTTTTTGCAGGGGAGAAGGGAGAAAGGAGAGAAGCTAATGAGGAAATGTCAGTTAATGTAGAAGTCAATCCTTTTGGGGATGAAGTTTTACAAAGTTCAGAGGGAAAAGCTGTAGCCTTGCCAGGGCAAACACCTATTTTTTAAATTATTTTTTTAAAGTAAATTTTGGCACAGAGGAATTTTTTTTCTTCCTGGGGCTGCTGCACGCTTCTGGTTTGGTTTTGTAATGGACATTTTAAGTCAGTTTATTGCATTGCTTTTCTATGGATGATGCAGAAATGAAGGGAAATAATTATTTGAAGGGGATTTCTTGACGATAGGAATGAAAAATGTGTATTTTGGGGTTTGTGCCAGCTGAAATCACTGCCCCGACAGGCAGGTGCTGTGGAGATGCTCAGGGAAATGAGCACTGCTTTGAAAAGACCTGAGATGGGTGAGATCTGTCAAACCAGGAGGTCATAAATCCTGTCATGAGCTGAACCTAAGGAGAAAGAGGTGAAAAAAAGGAACAGCGGTGGAGAGAGAAGGAACTTGGCTGTGGTCACACACAGGTCTGTGGCTCCCAGAACTCCATGCCCTGCTCGCTAAATCTCACTCCTCCCTCGGTCCAGGAGCTGCTCAGGGAACTGAATAAACTAAAAGTGAGGAGAAATGACCAAATACCACCTCAGAGAACATCTCACGACAGTGGAGATCAGCCTTTATTCAACAATGTTGAATATAAAAGTCAAATACAAGTGGCTCTTTTAATTTATTTAATGTTTATCAACTTCACCTCAGGCCACTGCTCAAACATAATAAGAGGGGCTTATTTAATTTGCTCAATTTTTATTTAATTCATCAGCTCAGGACAGTGCTGGAAAAATTTGGATTGTAGAATCACAGGCTGGTTTGGTTTGGTTTGGTTTGGTTTGGGTAGGAAGGGACCTCAGAGATGCTCTCATTCCAAGCCCTGGCACTGTGCTGTCCGTGGAATTGTTTCTCCTCCATCCATCCATCCATCCATCCATCCATCCATCCATCCATCCATCCATCCATCCCCCCAGGGAATGCAGCCCAGCCAGCAGGGACTTGTCAGACTGAGCTGTGGAATCCTTTCCTGCTCACTAGGGCATGGAAACATCTCCTGCTTCTCCATCCCCTCCTCAGGAAGCTCAGCCTGGCACCTGGCAAGGGGCAGTGCCACTGCCATGCCCATGTGCCAGAGGTGCTGGGGAAGGAAACGGAGAATTTCAAAGACATCTGCCGAGGAGGGCTGGGATTTAGGGCAGCTGGGATCTGTTCCTGGTCTTGTTCTGAACCCACTGTGTACCCCTGGGCACTTCTCCTGCCCCCTCTCTCCTGCCCAGGCTGCGTGACGGGGCACAGGCACGGCTGCTGCCTCACTTGTAGCTGGGTCTCACAAACTTCCAGGCATCAGCAACAGATTGGTCCTGCTTTGAGATGGTTCCTTTTCCCTGAAGTGCCCATAAAAGCATTTCCATTGGGTTCTGGGCCCTTGGAAGGCCTGGGTGTCCTGGAGACGCTTCTGCTCTGCAGTGTCCTGGGGAGAACAGAGTGGGCAGAATCCAAGGAAAAAGGAGAGATGTGGGATTTCAAACGCAGGGAAACACAGGAATTGGATCAATTCGGCGATGCCAGAGCAGTTGGGAGAGGGTTTGCTCTCTGCTGGAATTGCCACTGGGGAGTGTGTTTAGCCCCAGAATTAAATCCTGGGGCCACCAGGAGCTCGGAGCAGGCACCTCCTGTGCTCACAGAGAGCTGGGGAGAGCTCGGTGCCACCAGAAACCTCTGCAGGGCTTGTCCCTTCCCCCCTGCAGTGACAAAGTGCCAGGTGACAACCCAAAGGCCCAGATCCAGGGGTTCTGTGTGGGGCTGAGGCTCCCCAGGCTGAGCATTCCTCAGGGATGTCCTTCCCTGGGCTCTGCTCTCAGGGATGCTGAGCTGAGCATCCCTCCCTCCTTCTCTCCCTCCTCCTCCTCCTGCCTCAGCACCTCATAAAAAGCAAACCCCTGCCTGTTTTGGGGGGGTCAAGGAGGGAATCCGGGCTCAGCACATCAGATGAGTTTGCTGGCAAAGTGCAAGGAGCAGGGAGAGCCAAACCTGAGGCGTTTGCATCCCCCTTAGAGGGGGTTCAGCCCCGGCTTCTGGCCTGCTCTGGAATCATTGCTCTCCAACCCATCCCAGCTGAGGGGCAGCTGCCCTGGGTGTCCCCCCTTGTGGTGGCACTTTGGGCACCCCCAGTCCAGCTTTGGCCAAGGTTTGGGGTCACAGCAGCTCCTGTGGGTGCTGGGGGTGAGGGGGGTGCATGGAGAGGGCAGGGCAGAGGTGACCTGCAGAACCCCTCTGAGGCAGAACTTCTGGGGAGGGCAGGGGATGATTCATTTCAGAGTTCTCCTAAAATCAGATTAGAGAGGGCAGGCCGGGGAAAGGGAAGGGGCCGTGTTCTGCTTTACAGATCAAACTCCATCACAAAGGTGTCAAAGAAATGGCACTTCCTTCTTGGTTCTTCCCCTCTTTCCTTCCCCTTTCTGTCTCTGGCTGCCGTCTTGCCTTTTTTTTTTCACAGACAAAACCCACATCTCAAATTCCTCCCCTTTGAAGCTGCTCAGGTAAAGCCATTTCATCAGCCCCTCAGGAAAGGAAAAGCCTCGGGTGTTTCCTTTACCCGAGGGCTGTGGATCTGAGTCCTGAGGAGCAGCCCAGGCTTCTCAGCACAGCCATTCCCACAAGATTCCCATCCCAGGCCAGTAGAAGGTGGGGAGCACTGGATCAGGCAGGCTGCTGGCAGATTTCGGGTAGGTGCTTCTATTTACTGATGACTTTGCTTTAAAAGTCCCCTTTTTTGGTTAAAAAAAAAAAAAGAGGGATATTTTCTTTGCACAACTCTGCTTGAATCCATCCTAAGCTTTCCCCCAGCTTTATCCCTGTGAATTTATTTATCAGCCACATCTTTAGGATTCCTCCCTGCTCCCTTCCACTCCCAGTGCTGGGGTGGCTGTGTCTGAGTGTGTCTGCCCCAGACCCGCAGCAGGAGGATGTGAGAGGCTCCTTCTGCTGCCAAACAAAACCCACTCCCCGCAGGTATGAAATCCAAGCACACACCTAAACTGTTGCTGTTGGCTCCGAGCTTTTACAGCCACTGGCAGCCCCTCACTTTGTCTTTGGGCTCCATCAGAGCCTCAGCCTGGGACACCCACGGGGGTTTTTGGATGGGATCTGCTGGATTTGGCTGGGGTTATTTGGCTCAAGCCCAGCCTGGGAGCTGTGGTCACCCCTCTCCAAGTGGTCACTGTCACCTCCTCAGCACCTCCCAGCTCCCCCAGGGCTTTTTCTGGGCTCCAGGGCAAGGATGGCTGCAGAAATGGGGAAGAAACATTCAAAATATAGAATAGATTCAAAAAAACCTGACATTTTCTTTCACCAGAACCCAGGTGTTGGGGGTTTTTTTTGGTTTTTATTTGGTTTTATTTTTGGGGGGTTTTGTTTCATTTTGTTTTGGGGGTTTTTTGTTGGTTTTGCTTGTTTTTGATTTTGGTTTGGTTTGGCTTGGTTTGGTTTTTTGTGGTTTTGTTTTGTTTTGTTGTTTTGGGGTTTTTTTTTGGTTTCTTTTTGCTCGGTTTTGTTTTGTTTTGTTGTTTTGGGGTTTTTTTTTGGTTTCTTTTTGCTCGGTTTTGTTTTGTTTTGTTGTTTTGGGGTTTTTTTTTGGTTTCTTTTTGCTCGGTTTTGTTTTGTTTTGTTGTTTTGGGGTTTTTTTTTTGGTTTCTTTTTGCTCGGTTTTGTTTTGTTTTGCTTTTGTGGATTTTTTTGGTTTGTTTTTTGTTTCTTTGGGTTTTTTTTGTTTGTTTGTTTGTATGTTTGTTTGTGCGGGGTTTTGTTTTTGGGGGGTTTGTTGTTGTTTTTGATTATTTTTTAGTTTGGCTTGGTTTGGTTTGGTTTTTTGTGGTTTTGTTTTGTTTTGTTTTGGGCTTTTGGGGGTTTTTTTGGTTTGTTTTTGGTTTTGTAGTTGTTTTTTGTTGGGTCTTCTTTGTCTTTTGGGGTTTTTTGGGTTTTTTAATGGTAGAAGGGAATTTCAAAATCAAACTGTTGGAATAATCCCCCTCCCTAAGGGCTGCAGGAATCTCTGTGTGAGACCCAGGGCTTTCCTCTCCCCAGCCTGGTGAGCTCTCGGTGATCTCCACTCGGGACCATTCAGCACTGCTGGTTCTGTGTCCTGCTGTTCATTTTCCCTCCTGATAAAGGTTATTCCTCAGGTGTTTCTCTGCTGCCTCTGCTCTTCCCTTCCTCACTCTTTGCAGCTGGGATGGACTGGGATGGGAGGTGGATTTGGTGCCGCACAATTTTGCCCTTTGGAATTGCACACCAGCTGCTTATTTCTCGAAATAATCATTTCCCCATCACACCGGTCGTGTTTCTACGAAGAAAAATCCTTTGATAATTTATTTTTGCCTCTCTGTTGTAACTGAAACATACCCACTACGCTGATCCTAACAAGGTCTTTCCCTGAAAACCTAAAAAACAGCAGATGGAAGAACAAATTCCCTTGCCCAGCACGATCTACCTGGGCTGCCTTCCTCACTCAGGAAGGGGTCAGGGAGTTTTTGCTCCTTGAGATGCCTTTGGGCTCTCTCTGAGTGAGTTCAAACACTTTTCTGAGCCATATATGGGGAAGTTTACGTTTCTGCCAAGTGCATGGTGATAAAGGGGAGACTTTGATCCCATGGCCTGTCAGTTGTGCCTCGTGTGCTGGGCCAGGACAAAAGTCTCGGGGTATTTCCCTTGACAAAGGGATTCTGCTGGCACTGAAGTGTTGCCTCTGGAACAGCCAGAGTGGGCTGGCAAGGGGTTGTGCCTGGAGGGATTTATTTTGGGGGGGGAAAAAAACCTCTGGGGAATAAGGGATTCCTGACATCTACTCCTAACCAGGTTCATCTGGGCTGTCCAGCAGCTGCTGGTGGGAAATAAACACAATTTATAGAGACTCTGCAGGAATTTGGGAGCCAATGCACACCTGCAAGGCCCAGAAATAGAATTTTTGCTCCTGCTCCACACAGCTGTGTTCTTGCAGGGGCTGCAGCTCTAACAAAGTTTCCTCTCTGTATATTTAAGTGGATTATTAGAGGAAAAGGAATAATTCCTTGAAGAGCTGGTGCTGCCGCCAAAAGGCAGCGGTTCCAAAGCGAGGGAGCTTCCTGGATCCTTGTGCTTTTATGTTCACCTGACCTGGTGATGCCTTAGGTTTTAACTTTGATATTTTTCAAACCCTGCACTGCCCAGTGTGTGACTCTGGAGTTTCCTGTTCCCTGTTCAGTGCTGCTCTCTGTGCTGGGCACACACAGCAAAGCCTCTCTGGGGCTGCTCTCCAAGGACACCCAGCCCCTCCTGGGCCCAAAAAGTATCAACCAAAAGCCTCTGATAGGGGGGCAAGCTGAGGGGAATTCCATCATTAAACTGAAGCTTTAATTGGAGAATGAACCCTGAGATGCAAATGAACCAAACCTAGAAAAGTGGGAAGAACTCGTGGCCTCTCAGGGTCCATCTCGGGGCCCATCTGGGCAGCACCTCTGCCTCCCCAGGGGTACCTTTGGAGGCCTTTCCAATAAATCCCCACCTTTATTCCCTTATTTATGCCCAGTCTCTGTTTGTAGGAGGCCTCTTAAGGCATCACTGGGGCTCGGGAAGTTCCAGGTGCTTGGAACAAAAACCCATTAGAGAAACCAGCAGAGCCTCAGTGTCCAAGCCCCACTGCGTCACCCCGCGGCTCCGGGCAAAGGCTGGTGAGGGGCAGAGGGGTTTGTGCTCCTTGTGCAGGTGCTTTGTGCTGCTCAGCTCTGGGGACAGGCAGCAAACTGCTAAACCAGCTCGGTGTTCAACGTGTCCCATCACAAACGGTGGGCTGGGAGTGCTGTTGGGGTTATTTAACACCTCGGTGCTCCTGCTCAGGGCAGGTGGGTGGGGTTTGCACTGAGCTGTTCTTAGCTGGGCTGGCCTGGGGAGGCCAGGCTCAGGTTTGGGAAGGCAGAAGTCCCAAGATTTAGATTGAGGAAAGGAGGATTTGGAGTTGGGAAGGCTGGGTTTGGGTTCAGGAAGGCTGGGTTTGTGTCAGGAAGGCTGGGCTGTAACATGGACATGTAGAAAAACCACACGAGTCCAGGTCAGTAAAAAAGGTGGCAAAACCCCATTTAATGTTTTTTCCCAAGGTTTTTATATGTCAATTCACAAAGTGAGCTGGATGGCATAAAGTAATTGGTCCTCTGGCCATCCACCCCTCGAGGGGGTTGGCCCAACTCTGGCACATCCATTCCCAAGTGCCTTTCTATTTGAAGCTGTAACAATCTGGGAAAAACAAGTGCAGGTGTGAATATTGATAAAAACTGGTAACTTTGTTTTAGTTAGCTTGCATGGGAAAGGCAGAGTTCTAACAAAATACTAAAGAGCTGAAGAAATTCATTGCTAAAGCTCTGTCAGCATCTACAGGTTTGGGTTCAGGAAGGCTGGGTTTGAGTTTGGGTTCAGGAAAATTCGATTTCTGCCTCTGCCACCCCCCTGCAGGATGCCCCAGGTGTGGCTGCATCTTCTTTTTGCTCTGCAGTGTGAAATTTGCCAGCAGTAAAAGGATCTGTTGGTTCTTATGAACAAACTCTCTCATTCCCGGTGTCCATTGGAGGTCTCTGGGAATCCCTGCAGCACAAATAATCACCCCAGATGAGTTAAGGCAGCCTGAGCCTGCATTAACCTGTGGTGCTCCCCCTGATGAGCAATCCCAGCCCCAAATCCCAGTGCAAGGTGTATTTTTCCCTTCAGATCTCGTGTTCCTCACAGGTGCTGGCCTGGCTGTGAGCACCAGCGTGGTCAGAGGGGGTGACCCAATAAATTTGATTTGATAAATTGGATTTTCATGGTGCATTTCCACAACTCAGAGCTGTCCTGCCCTGCTGCTCCTACCACAGAAGTCCCTCCCAGTTTTCAGGAAGCCTGTACTGAATAATTTTCCTTCTACTTTCCCCACTTCCTGCACACGCTGGGCCAGACAGAGGTGCTGGGAGAATTATAAGCCACAGTTTGATGTCCCCCAGTGAAATGGGGCAGCTCTGGGGCTCACGGTGCTTGGGCCAACATGGGATTGGGGTTGTGATGTTTTTTTTCCTGTGGGCTCCCTGTATGGCCTTTCATTTTAATCTTATTTTCGTTCCTCTGCTGTTCTTACCTCCCTCCTCCCTGCACTCACCAGTTAGGACAAAACAGAAAAATGCTCTTTGAAGCAGCTGGGAAGGCAAGGTGGAGAAAATATTCCATGGGGTTATCCCTTTGCAGGGGTCTGGGGGCTGCTGGTGCCTTGTGGGGAAGGGAAGGGGCCACCCTTGCCCAGCTCTGGGCACTCCAGTTGCTTACTGGGAGGCACTGGTCTGAGTTACATCAAATTGTGGGGAAGGCAGGGATTTTACCCTGTAAGGATAAAGCAAAGCAAAGCCCTTGGGGGGATGCCCAGAGGAGCTGCCAGGCCAGGAGTGTCAAACGCTGCTTCAGCTCAGGGTGAAGGTGTTGAAAAGGTTCCCAGGAACCTCAGAGGAGGCTGAGATGGGTTCAGAAGAGTCAAGGACAAAGTCAAGAGGGCAGAGAGTGCAGACAGGGAGTTCCTGGGATGAGCTGGATCTGCTGTTCAAGTTCGTTTGCTTTAGAGACATTTTTCTTCCCCAAACTGGGGTTTCCTGTCCTGAAGGTTCCTGGAGGTTTGCTCACAGAAAGGTGAGCAGTGCTGGTCTGGAAGTTCCCAATCTGTTGCAAAATGTGGTCAGATTGGGGTCAAATTAAAACAAATAATTCAACAAACCCCAAACAACCCTCCTCACCCTCCACCAAAAAACAGCCAGAAAACCCACAACAAAACAAGAGCAAAAAAAAAAAACAAACTCCCACCAAAACCCCAACCAACTCAAAAGCCCAACTGAAAACCTTAAAATGCTCCATAAAACCTTTTCTTTTCATTCCTTTTCAAGCCATTTACATTTAAAGGCCACTCAGAAACCCCCCATTCACCCAGCTGATCTCATTAAATTATCTGAAGAACTTAAGTGACTCCTCAGGGACTTGAACTTGTGGTTGAAGGAGCTGAAAAGTCCCAAATATGATGTCGAGGATGTCTTAAACTGTTCTCTCTCAGGTCCTCATGCTGATGTGTGTTGAGGCTTAAAGGCTCTGGTTGTTTTCCAGGTGGATTTTCTTCAATTCCAGGAGCAAAAACAAAGTCAGGGAACGAATCTGCCATGAGGGTGCATTGAATTTTGAAAGGTGCCATGGAGAGGGATTCATGTGCACTCTGCTGTCACTTGTGGTGCTCTCACACCTCTCACACTGTTCAGTTCCTACCTAAAAAAAAAATCTTGTCAACCTCTTAATTTTTGTTGTTGATAACAAAAAGGTGGAAATTCACAAATTCAGAAATTTCAAAACTAAACTCGTTATTTACGTGGGGTTTTTTCTCCATTTCACAACTGTTTGGATGCAGTGGTTCTGTTCCTCTTGCTGCTGTGTTTAGTGGTTGGAGATGGACCCCAAATTGGGATCCTGACCCTGCAATACCTGAATATAAAATCCTCAAATATCCAGACTTGGAAGGGACCGTTGGGACTGGCAACAAACATCCCCTCAGAACAGTGGGACGTCACTCTGAGGCTCAATCTGTGCTTCCACTCTTTACCAAAGTGGCACCATTGGTGTCCACAGGGTTTTCTTTCAGGCAGAACAACATAAACCAATTTTTTTTGGTTGTTTCTTTTTGGCCACAAGGACTAATGTGTAGATTAGAGTGAAGGTCATGGTTGCCTTTCCCTAGGAATGAGAAACTTTACTGGTGGTGAACTTTCTGATGGTCTCAAAATCCCAGAATGGGTTGGGTTGGAAGAGACCTTCAAGCTCATCCCATTCCCCTCCCTGCCACGGGCAGGGACACCTTCCACTGTCCCAGGCTGCTCCAAGCCCCGTCCAACCTGGCCTTGGACACTTCCAGGGATCCAGGGGCAGCCACAGCTTCTCTGGGAAATCCATTCCATGGCCTCCCCACCCTTCCAGGGAAGGATTGCACTATTTGAGACAGATTTCACATCTTGGAAGGAACGATCTCCCTCAGCAAAGCGAAGCACTCGATCCACGGCACTGCAGGTGTGGCACTGAAAGCCTCTCCGGGAGCGTTCGCAGGTGTTTGTGCTGTGCCAGCTCTCACTGCCCTCTGCCGTGGCACCTCAGTCAGCCCTGCTAGGCAAGCCCAGAACACCAGCTTTTCACCCCAAACCGCGATTTCAGGCTTTGAGCTTCTTCGATTCTTTAATTTTCATAAAACCACTTGAATTTCGGCAGCGCGCGTCTAAGGACCAGTGGGTTTGTGCGTGTTCTCCGTAATGACCCCAGGCAATGATCTTGAAGGTCTCTCCCAAGCTGGTGATTCTGGGAAATAACCGAGGAGCTTCTGCCGGCTGAAGCAAGCGGGGAGGGCCCTGCCCAGCTCTGGGCCGGAGGTGACAGTGCCAGGTCCCTCCGCTTTGTCACCCTGCCCTGCCCACTGCAGATAGCGCTGGCATCCGCCCGCGCCCGCGCAGCCTCCCGGCATTTCTCCCAGATGAGTTCAACTTTTCTCCCACTCCCCTTCCTTTCTCTTCTTCCCACCTCCCTCCCTCCCTCCCTCCCTCCCTCGCCTGGTCCTTGACAGAGGCGCAAACACTCTTAAATGAGAGATAGTGGCTTCCATCCAATGGAGCCCCGGTTAATCACCGAACATCGTGGGAAAAGCACAAGATGAGGGCCGAGAAACAGCCCATTGTCTGGGCAAGATTAAAGCCCCAAAAGCCGTATTGTCTACTGAGGGGATAAATCTTCCTGCTGTCACTCAAGCACTGAATTAAATTCCCCTTCATTTCTAAAGGGGCTTATCTGTCCTGAATAGGCTGTTGCGCCACAAGCGTAAGGGAACGTATTAAGTGAGCTCCTGTCTTGGGCACCTTCACAAATAGACGAAAAACAGGAGCAAATCTGGAAGGGGCGGGCGGCAGGGGGGACGAGCAGGAGAGCTTTGGGCCGGGGGAAGAGAGGAGGGATGTTCATTGTTGTCGCAGGTCGTTATTGCTGAAGGAGGGGGCGGATGAAGCGGCTTCCTCCCGAGGCGACGTAAAGAGCGAGGAGCAGCGCTGAGCATCCCTCGGTGCCAGCGTGGTGCTGGCAAAGGGATGTCCTTGGACAGTGCGGGCAGTCTCGCTGTGACAGCGGCATTCTCCAGGGTCCCCAAGGGGCGGAACCAGCCTTTGGGTGATGCTCGGGGTGCTGGCAGCACCTTGTGCCACGCAGGTGGTCTGGGGAGGGGGTTTGGTGAGGGTTTGGTGACGTTTTGGCTCCGCTGCTGGACTTGGCTCTCTCCCTCAGGGCCCGAGGGGCTGGGCCGAGGTGGGAGCTGGCAGGGCAGGGATGTTCTGAGCAGCTGGAAAGTCTGCACTGCTGCCCTAAACGCTTCCTCTGGTGCTTGGCAGGGTCTCAGCACCACGGGGACAGGGTTGTGTCACACTTGTGTCATTGGGATGCCCTCCTCCTCCTCTTCCTCTTCCTCCTCCCCTTGAGCTCACCCTCACAGCATTCCCAGCTGGCTCTGCCATCCCACCCTGAGGGATTGAATGTTGTTCCACTCTTTTGGGGGGTTCCAAGCAGCCCTTCTGAGCTGCAGCAAAGAGGCATACGTGTGGCAGGTTGGTGGCACATAAGGAGCTCGGGTTGTTGGATGCTCTGCTGTCTGTGGGGTCCCAAAGGCTGGAGGTTGGGTCCAGCTCCCTTTGCACTCTGGTGATCGTCTCGTTCTTCTCCAGCACGGTTTTAGCCCAGGGAAAGTGCAAAAAACCTCGAATTTTTCATGTCAGCTGCTATTCCTTAGTGCCAAATCAGAACAATTGCACCAAACCAATCTTTAATATCGGCAGATTTGGGGAGACACCACCCTAACTATGGAGATGAGACTGAATTCTGCCTCTTGCTGATAATAGTATTTCTATTTTTTCCCCTCTCTGACTGGAATTTATTCTTTTTTATTAACTATTCCCATGCCTGTGGTGATGACTGGGCTGTGTGATGCTGTGTTTATTGGCAGCCTGGTTGGTTTCTGTTGCTGCAAAACAAAAGCACGTGGAAGAAGTTCCTGATTGCAACCAAAGGTTGGTCTTGAACTGGTCTTGAATCAATGCTGAGGGTGCTGCTGGCTGGACATTTCCAATGCCAGTGCCAGGGGAGACAGCAGCATTTTTGTTTCTATTTAGCACATTAAATATGAACCAGGTAAAACATGCCCAGCACAGCTCTGCAGCTTCACGAGCCGACGATTAAACCTCACCCCGGCGCTGGGCTGGTGGATTAGAGGCGGCCTTGGTGCGATTTGGGAAGTGCTAAACAGGATTTTCTGCATCCTGAGTGCAGTTTCCTCTTGTTGATAGGGTTTAATGCTCCCCTGTACAAATCTCTCACTGTGCAAATACCTCCAATCTCTCCTTTTAGCCACCCAAACAAGGGGGTTTACACCTGCTTACCAGATTAATTTAATTAGCCAAAAATGGAGTGGAAGAACGGCCTGGAGAACAATAGTTCCCAAAGAACCCTTTTTTTTTTTTTTTTTTCTGGTTTCTTGTTGGTTCTGGTAATCTGGGCGAGCTGGGTTGAGATATTATTCCTCTGAATTTCCTGGCTTCTTGTTCCAATATTCAAACTTGAGAAAATCAATGGTCAGAATAACATTGGGAGGGGGCTTTCTGTATTTGGAATAATACAAAGAAAACTTTTTCCAGCCTCCCTGTGAAAGAACTGATCTAGCCCCTTGCTGCCGCAGGTAACACAATTTATTTGCTGCCTAAAATTGTCTCGGTTCTCAAGTTTTTGCTGAAGGAAAACCCAGAGTTGTTCTCCCACAAAATTTGTGTTAGTTCATGGATGTAAAAAAAAGGTTTGGGATGATGTTCCTAGAGCTGGGATCAGTGCCTTGGTGTGGCTTTTACCTGCTGGTCACTTGTGCGGGGCTGAGCAATGTCAGCCAAGGGAATTGGAGCTTTGGGGCAGAACTCAGAGCCCAACCCTGCACTGGCTCCCTCACAATCCCACCATTCCAGACATTCTGGGTAGGGTTTGAGCACGAATTATTTCATCATTTCAGTAACTTTAAATATTTATTTCAATTTCCCCCTTACTTTCAAGACTTTTATTTACAAATGAAGGGTCTGCTTTGAGCAGACAGCATTTTGCAGCAAAAAAGGAGCCGTTTGGTCAATGCCAAATTCTCTTTTCACACTGATGCTCCTCTACCTTTTTAAATGTTAAAGACACCAGGCAGATTCCTGGTTTTACATGTCTGTATTTTCCATTGAACGGAGTTGTCTAGAGGTACACTGCATTGGGCAATGTAAAACCACTGGATAATATTCATTAATTTGGTTAAAAATCAGCTGATTTTTCCCTGCTGAACCGAGGTCACGGGCTGCTCCATGCATTTTCCTCCACATTCCCCAATCTTTTGGATAACGGCACAAGCTTTCCTTAAAGCACCTTCCGAGCCCTCCCTAATGCTACTTTCAGAGTAATTTGTATTTAAAAATAATAATAACAAGCAAACAAACTCGTCAGCCCATGGGATGCTTCTGCCCCGCGGGCTTAATGGCCCAGGTCTTTATACATCCAAATCCAGCAGCTTTCAATAACAAAGGATGAAATTCATGAAACAAATTGCTCCTCTCCTTATAAGTCACACTCTCGTGTGCCAGGGGAAAGATGTGTTGATAACATTCAAAGAGTTTGGTCGCCGATGAATTGTAAATTCCCACCGAGCCTCGGGCCTCGGCAGCGAGCTGTGAACAGCGTGGGGCTGGCCACAGAATGCTCTCAGATTGGGGCATTCACCACCTCATTCTTGCAGCACTTTTAGGATAAGAGCTAAGGAACACCACGGGGAGATTTTGGTAGGCAGCCCCGAGGGGGGATAAAATAAAAAAATTAAAAAAAAAAAAAAAAAAGGAGCAAAATATGCAGAGGCGATTTAATGAACATTCAGGGCTCTTTAGAGCGGCTCCGGGGGGAGCTGCGAGCTCCGGCTGCGACTTTCGGGGGCAGGGGGAACAAAGGACAAACGCTCCTGGGTTTCCTGCAGGACAAAAAGGGAGCGCGTTCCCACCCCTTGGCTGATCCTCACCCACCAGGAATGGCACTGAGTGGGTTCTGCGCTCCCTGGGGCTCCGGGAAGGATTGGGAGAGTGGGGTTGGAGCATCTTGGGATTCACCCTGCTGCTGATGGGGTTGGAGAAACACGGGAATGCCTGAGATGGGAGCTGCTGTCCCCCAGGCACTGAGGTCTGTCCCACCACTGTCCCTGGGTGGCCGTGGTATCCTCAGCGGCTTGCCCAGGGCAGTGTGCCCAAGGATTCCCTGGAATAATTTGGGATGTGGGCACATGCTGGTGCTTTCCCAGGCGATGGGATGGAGGCTGCTGGTGGCTGGCTTCTCACTCTGAGCCTCCTGCAAGTGCTGAGCTGTGACAGCACTCGGATGAGTCCATGCCCGGGGGGTTTCTCTGCAGGGATCCCCACGCTGAAAGCTCAAGGAATCGTGGCTTTTACAGAAATAAAAGTGCTGGAATTCTGCTCTTTAGTTTTCCTCAGTGACCGTTTTAATCAGGTGTTGGAATTACCCAGTTCAACTCACCCCTGACAGACCTACCAGTGACAGGAGCAGGGAAGGATGGCTTCCTATGCCAGCTGGGGACCTACAGGTGACAAAAACAGGGGAAGATGGCTCTCTGTGCCAGGTGAGGACCTCCAAGTGACAAAAGTGGGAAAGGATGGGTCTCTGTGCCAGCTGGGGACCTCCAAGTGACAAAAGAAGGGAAGGATGGCTCAACCGAGTGCTAAGAGCAGGGAAGGATGGCTCATCCAAGTGACAAAAGCAGGGGAGGATGGCTCTCTGTGCCAGGTGGGGACCTCCAAGTGACAAAAGGAGGGGAGGACGGCTCTCCATGCTGGTTGGGGACCTCCAAGTGACAAAAGTGGGAAAGGATGGGTCCCTGTGCCAGTTGGGGACCTCCAAGTGACAAAAACAGGGAAGGATGGCTCATCCAAGTGACAAAAGCAAAGGAAGATGGCCCTTTGTGCTGGTTGGGGACCTCCAAGTGACAAAAGCAGGGAAGGATGGCTCATCCAAGTGACAAAAGGAGGGGAGGATGGCCCTTTGTGCTGGTTGGGGACCTCCAAGTGACAAAAGCAGGGAAGGATGGCTCTCAGTGCCAGTTGGAGTGAACCCCTCCCCAACTCCAGCCCATCTGAGGCAGCACTCAGCCTGCCCTCCTCCATCCCAGCCCCAGCCCTGCAGCTGGGACTCCAAACCGTGGGCAGGGGAGGGGACCCGGCAGCATGGCCAAGCTCTTCCTGCGGGTCAGGCCACTCGTGCAGGCTCCAAAAGGGTTAACAAACAAAGTGCCTGCGTGGCTTTGTTCCCCGGCAATCTAATCAGATGTTAACCTACAGTCTATATCCAAGCAATCCTTTCCTTATGATAGTGATTAGTATTACACTGGGAATGAATAGAGCGAGGAAGGATTCCTATGGTAACCTCCGAAATGCATTCCACCGGCAGGCTCTGCCTACTCACAATAATTACGTTCTTAACTCGTCTAACAAACGGCATGCTAATTAGCTGCTTAACCAGCCTCGGCTCATTATTACCAGGGCTGGGCAGGCTGGAGCAAAGTGACCCAGAGGGAACAGGCCCACTTAAAAAAAAAAAAAAAAATAATAGTAATAATAAGACATTTGTCAGATTGGCCATGAAGATGGACCTCCTCCACGGCGGCGGGGCTGGCCGCGTGTGGGGACCGGCCGGTGTTGGCAGAGCCACAGACCCTCAGCAGAGAGGCTCAGCTGCCTTGGAATTTGGCTCCCTGGAATGCCTGAGCCTCAGGTTGGCATCTGCTGGTCCGAATGGTGAGCTCCAAGTGTCACTGGGGGTTGTCCCAGGTTTGCTGGAGCTTGGGAAGGAGCAGCAGTTTCGTTCCAGAGTGGGCTGGATGCTCCCACCCTGGGCCCTTGGTGGCTTGGCTGAGCTCTTGCCCCGCTCCTCTCCCTGGAATCACAGAATCATGGAATGGTTTGGGTTGGAAGGGACCAGAAAGCTCAACGTACTCCACCCTCTGCCATGGGCAGGGACACCTCCCACTGTCCCAGGTTGCTCCAAGCTCCGTCCAACCTGACCTTGGACACTTCCAGGGATCCAGGGGCAGCCACAGCTTCTCTGGGCACCCTGTGCCAGGGCCTCCCCACCCTCACAGGGAAGGGGAATTTGTGCTAACCTGCTCTAATCAAAGCTGGTTTTTTGTTNNNTTCTAACCTGCTTTAAACAAAGTTTGTTTTTTTTTTTTTTTTTTTTTTTTTACTGAGGCACCATTTAAAATGAGTTCACCACGGAGGTTTTGCTGTTTCAGATGAAAGCAGGCCTGGCTCAGTTCAGCTCCGTTTAGCTTGGTGTGAGTTGGATGAGTGAATAAATTAAACCTGGGCACAAAGGGCACGTTCTGAAGGAAACTGAGCTTCCTACATTCCTGAAACGCAGCAAAACCAGGGATGCTTGTCCCACTGGGCACTGCCCTCCACCTGTCCCAAGCTCTTACAAAGCCTCTCCGGTTGTTTTTTCTGGGACACCACGTTCAGGGTCTTTCCCTTGCCAGGGCCTTTTTCTCCTGACAGCCATACTCCACCCAGCCATTCCCATCTGGGCTTGGGGTGTTGCTCCTTTGAGGATGGAGGGGTTTCCTACAGCTGGGGATGGCACCAGATTTAGGCTGCTGGGATGCTCTGTCCATCAGGAATCTCCTGTGAGCCTCAGGATTTTATCTCTGGCGAGGGAGAAGTTAAGCTGACACTCACTGGGGGGTTTCATCAGCTGTTTGCTTGCTTTGCTTCCATTTTTTTCCCCTCACAAAATGTTTCATTTGCTGCTGGTCCTCGTGGTGACTTTTCAGTCCAGGGAGAGCAAGGACAACAGCAGGTTCATTGCTCTTGGAAAGGTGTTTGGTGGGTTTTTAGGGTTTTTTTTTTTTTTTTTTTGGAAGTTTTAATTCTAATAGCTGAGACGAGGGAAAGTCCCAGCAGGTCCATTCCAGCAGCCCTTGCAATGGCAGTTTCCAAACTGGAGCGTGCCTGGGAGGATCCTGCTTTAAAAACCCCTCAAAATCCAGTTGTCTTTATGGGCAGCCAGGGTAGCTTACAGTAGCTGCTGTGGTTAAGGAGCGATCACAAAAACGAGGAGGTTTTAAAACTCGTTTTACAGTTCTTTAGCGTCAATCCACAAAGTTAATCCCAATGTCAACAAAGAATAACACCATTTATGTGCCACTAAATGCAAACTTGTGCCGTTGCAGAGCCTGCAGTGGTAGGGGTTTGCCCTAAATACAATCTGTTCCATTTTTATGCCTTTGCACCAGCTGGAAATGCAAGCTCCTACCAAGATTTCAAATATTGATTCACTGAGCACACATCAAAACATTACCTTGAGATAGTGAGCAGAATGTTTATTTTTGGGTTTCACACCTCCAACACTTTTAACACCTTAACGTGCTCGTGCATTTTGTTGCACTCCTAATTATTCTCCCCCTCTTCACCTCTGCAGTTTATTCTTACATTGTTGAAATCCGAGGGTATGAATAATGAGAGTGAGCAGAGCCTACTCTGGCTTCAACAGAACTGAGTTTCCTTCTTGGATCGGCTTCGAGGGAGCCACAGGTCACGGAGTTTTCAGTAAAAATAGGAGCTGTGTTTACAATTTGTGAGATGAGTTTGTCATGAGATGGTCCTTTAAATGAGAGCAAATTTCATGCCCAGGTGTTGGTACATACAGTTTTAACTTCCTAAAATAATTGTTTATCTTATGGGCAGCGGTGTCACCTTTCAGCAGGAATTTCCCCATGGAAAGGGTGCTCAGGCCTTGGCAGGGGCTGCCCAGGGAGGGTTGGAGTCCCCATCCCTTGGAGGTGTCCAAGGAAGGGTTGGAGGTGGCACTCAGTGCTCTGGGCTGGTGACAAGGTGGGGATGGGCCACAGATTGGATTTGATGGTCTGGGAGGACTTTTCCAACCTCCCAGGTTCTGGGATTCTGGGATCATGTTTATCCGTAGAATAGAAATGCACTTTTGTTGCCGTCTCTTCTCCTCTTTGTAAAATGTTGGCAAACTTTACATCAGCAAAACCTGGAAATAATTTTTTGTCTACATGTGATGACTTCTGCAATTGTTAATTTGGGATCTGCACAGTTTCCAGAAGCTGAGCATCTTTTAACAGCCCAGTAGGAGCTCAGTGATTTCACCATTCCCTTATCAATGGCTACTGGTGAACCCAAATATCCCCACCCAACAAAGGCTGACTAAAGGATGAATGTTTATTTTGCTTATCAACTCATTTTTCCCCGGTGGAACGCTTGATTATATCATCACTCTATCTTTAGTACTGATAATTTTCACAAATATTTTGAATTCTACCTGTTTAGCCCTTGATTTTTCCATGGTAACAACTCTCCTGGCAGCTGGGCTTCCCTGCAGGTGGAGCAGCGTTTGGGAATTCCATTCCTGTTTTAACACAACTCAGTTTTCCATTTGGACATAAAACCATCCCCAAGAATTCTTTTCCGGCTCCTGTGCTCACCAGTTGCAGGACGGAACTGGGACCGTGCAGAATAACGGAGCTCAGGTTTCAGCTCTCCTTGGGAAGCTGCTCCTGCTGCAAGCCGAGAGTGAAAGAACCCAAAAAAAAACCCCACCCCACTGCTCCCAGGCTGGCTCTCACAGAGAATTATTATGGAGTGGCTCTGCTCTACAGCTCTAACAGCTGGGACAGGCAGGGGGGAAATCACGATTCGGACCAAAAAAAAAAAAAATCAGAATATTTGACACGTTGAGTGTGGTTCGAGGCATTTGAACAGAATCAGAAAGAAGAAAAGGTCCCCACTTTGTAAAGAGTCGCCGTCGGCCGGTCACGAGCTGGGGCGTGGTGGTGGCAGTGGGAGGAATGCAGAATTCCTGCTGAATTCCCTGCTTTCCATGGGAGCTCAACAAAGGCTGGAGCAACGTGGGCAGTGGGGAGAAGCGTTTTAGAACTTGGGCTGGGAACTGGAAATGTTTTTTGGGGACGAGCAGGGCCCTGCTGGTTTTTGGAGGCTGGGAGGGTTTGTGTGGCCAGTTCTGAGTGTGGCCTTCATGGGAAATTTGCCATGGACCTTCCAGAATGTCACTGGTCTCTTCGGTCTCTTCCCCTGAAACCCCCCAAAAAACCCCAAACTAACAGAAATGTGCATCTTTCCATGGAGAAGCCATTGAGAAAACAAATTCTATCTGGTTAAGAGAGAGGAGCAAAGCAGGTGCTTGGCTTGACCAGGTGGTCATGGTGGAGGATGGCTCCTGTTCTCATCTTGGCTTCTTGGGGTACAGAGGGTGCAGGGATATGGCATTAAAAACAAAAAAAGTTGGGCTATGGCATTAAAACCTCTTTCGAGAAAGAATCCCTGCTCTGGTAATGCCCAGAAATGTAATTATTTCTCAGTTTCCCACCCCTGTGTGTTTATATCAAATAGAATTT
This sequence comes from Rhipidura dahli, assembly GCA_013399225.1. Lineage (NCBI taxonomy): Eukaryota > Metazoa > Chordata > Aves > Passeriformes > Rhipiduridae > Rhipidura > Rhipidura dahli. Next base: position 133,781 of record VXAC01005621.1, on the reverse strand, counting down.
GATGGTAAGAACTGTCTCCTCGGTGGATCTGTGGATTTCTTGTGGCTGAGGTCGCTCCTCTGCCCTTCAGAGTGGCTGTGGAAGTTGATCCCCATCGTGTGCTGCTCCAGTTCAGGAGCAGATCCCAGCTCCAAGGGTCGGGATCCCAAGCTGAGGGTCCTGGGCAGGTTTGGGCCAGGCTGTCCCCGCTCTGCAGGCTGCTGTCCCAGGCTCCCTGTGCAGGGGGGATGGGAGTGGATGAACCAACTGGAATGTGGAGGGCTTTTATTCCTTCCAAGCCAACGGCAGAGTCGTGCAGGGTCCCGTCTCAAATAGCTGCCTGAGCAGGAAAATAAACAGCCCAGTGGATGCAGAACACTGCCAGTCCTCGGGCCCCAGGTTTTTCAACAGTGTCAAGTGATTTCTGTGTGTACAGAATCTCCTTTCACCGCCGACTCGGGCAGTGATGTGTGTTAAGAACCAGCTGAGACTTTGGCACTAAAACCCCGCAGAATGTTCTGTTATGCTGGAGAAATCCTCTCCCTCTTCCACAGGCAAGCCACAACTTCTCAATTCCCCAGCCCTGTCGGTAGGGAAAGCAGAATTATCAGCAAGGAAATGCCTTGTTTTCTGGAATTACACCAGAAAGTGCTGGAAATCTTCCTCGTGCTTGCAAATCCGCAGGGTTTTTGTGCTGCTCAGCTGTTGGTAGCCAGGGCTGTGCAGATTTGGGGTGCCTGTCTGAAATGGCACCTCCCAGGCTGCAGGAGAGATCCCCTCCTCATGCAGTTGGAGTTTGTGGCTCTGGACAAGCCCCTAGCTCTGAAAGGCAGCATATTCATAACCACCCCCGTTTGTGTGAGGCAGAGAAGGAACAAGGAGTATGAAAACACAGCCCTGTGAAAGATTCCCATTATCCTGCCCCAGATGGCACCAGCTGTACTCCTGGACCAACACTAAATGACTGTGGCTTGTGCCAAATATGTACTTGAGTGGGTTGTACATGCCCTTTACAAATAGAAGTTGAATGTTAATAGATACTGAATGAAACCCACTGCCAAACCAAACAGAGCCCCTGGATGTACCCAGGGCGCGCAGGGAAACGGCGCAGCGGAGTGCGTGCGAAGGATTTCAAAGTGCTGCGGGACGGAGCGCGGCCCTGGCCAATTCTGCCGGGCTAATGGCCGTGCGAGGACGCAGGAGGAAGAAGAATGAGGAGAGGTTAAAGGAGCGCTGCACCGATATCATGTAAATTCGGGAGAGGGTCAGCGGACGGTGTTGTAAACAACATCACATCTCGGAGTACATGGAGTTCTGATCCTTTCAGGTATTCGAGCCTTTGTCTGCTGATATAACGCCTGCCTGTCAGCCCCACGGTCAGAGGCCCAATCTTTTTTTCTTCCCTCGTTGAAAAGGTCCCAGCGCCACATCGGGGCAACACACTGGCTGCCTATTCTCCTTCCCCACGGAACGCAATCACCGGACAACTCGGCTATAATTCACTCCCTGGCCAGCCCTTTGAAAAGGTGGGCTGCCTCAGTGCTGTTAGCCCAGCAAGATAAATCATGTACTCGAAATTAACTTCCATTGAAAGGAAGGGGTGGAAGAAAAGCCGACTGGTCAGGCGGAGCATGCTAAAGAAAAGATGACTGGAGTTGATAAATGTCATTGCGGATAATTTGGGGGCTGTGATTAAGATCTTATCTAGGTAGGAAGTAAATAGAAAAGACTTAATAAAAGTCCTACCCAGGGATCCGTCCTTATGAACTTGTGAAGTNTTTTTTTTTTTTTTTTTTGGTGAATATTGAAGAGAGCTCCAGAAAGGTCTTCATTAAAGGGAAAGTTGTTTTCAGGGCGCTGCCCAGAGAGCTCTGAAAGGCGCCTGGGTGAAACTGTACGTCTTCCCCCCACTCCTTTTTCTTCTCCAGAGGGGAAAGAAAGCATCTTTGTCTAAAAATTCCTTTAAAAAGTTAAAGGATAAACAACTGGGGGAGAGCTGATGAGGATTTCTGGGTAACAATCATCTGTTTTTTCTCTGCTGTTTGGCTTTCTTTAATGAATGGCCTTTGCTGCCATAAAAATCCCCTACAAATAAAATGTAACCTTACCCCCAATATGTGCAAGGGAGAGAAGGCAGAGGCCTGTTCGTCCATAAACCCACAAACTGCTCGCCCAGAAAGCATCAACTGCCTCCCATTTTTATAGTGCTGGCCAGAATTTGCTTTTATTATATTATTAGCAGTAGTTTGCTGGGCTTTTTTTCCCCCTTTTCAACCAATTACTGCAGCAACCTGTGAGCAAGGAGCTGTAAACTCACAGAACATCTGTGGGGCTGAGGGACAGGGATCCAGAGCCTGGTGGGAATTCCCTGTGCTGGAGAGGAGGGAGCACAGACAAACCCCAACAGCTGTGCAGATGTGAGGGGACTTCTGCTGGCTAATGAGAACGGTTAAAATTTTATTGAAGAGTGTATCCTGTGATCTGTAACCTCCCTAATCCAAATCTCAGAGGGATGCTGGGCTCAGAGAGGTTTCCAGAACCCTGGAAATGCCACCTCCTAAATTACCCAGGCTTCTCATTCACTTCCTCTATGTCCTTTTACTGCTCTGCCCATCTCCCAGAACATATTTCAGTATGAAAACTGGGTAATTTGCTTTAGGAAAAAAATAAAAGATGGAAAGGCCCAGCTAAGGGCGCCCAGAGAGGGGATGTGCAGAGCCAGGGCTGCTGTGCTCTTGCCCAGAGTGAGGCAAATGGAGTTTGGGGAATTTAGGAGATAGAAAAGGGGATCAGCGTGACTTTAACCCCTTTATATCCCAGTAAAAAACAAACTGGAAAAGACAAGAAAGGTGAGCAGTTCCAGCAGTTTGCCTTTCAGAAAGGCTCTGCTATTGAGTAAATCATTAGACAGTGCTGAAGGACAAAAGCAGAACCTGCTGTCGCAGCTGAGGTGTGGAGGGAGGTTTGGGGAGAGTCCTGCTGAAAATGGGACATTTTCTGGCTGAAGCTGCTCTTCCATGCAGATAAATATTCTGAGTGTGCAGTGTGGACCTCAGCCCACTAAAAACAATCTCCAGCCTCTCCAGCTGCAGTGTGGGATGCACAGGAGCCCATCCCCTTCCACAGGGGCACCCTGAAAGTTGGGAAAGGAACAGGACCACCAATACTGGGAGGCTTTTTTTGAGAGCTGGCCTGGTTTTCTTGGGAATGCTGGCTCCTTGCTGGCAGCCCCAGCTCCCAGGGCTGCCTCTCACTTTGTAATTAAACACTTCTGGGGAGACCTGCCCTCCCTTTAAATTGCTTGCAGCAATTTAAAAACCCTCTGCAAGAACAGAACTTGGGAAGCACCGTTGGAATCTGCAAATTTAAAAAGTGCATATTCCACTCCACAGGAAGGAGAAATGGATTTTGGAGGGGGAAAAATGTAGTTCTGCATGTTCTGTTTGGGAGGTGATGCAGGTTTCTATCTGTGACTTCACCAAATTGAGGCAAAATTTGGGGTCCAGTGCTGTAATAAGAGGAATGTCTGCCCTGGGGAATAGGTCAGGCACTATTCTGCCTCTGTGTCATGGGCACCTGAGCCATGAGAGCCTCTGCTGCTGCAGTGAAGGGGACCTGCATTGTAAAAATAATCATGAAATGGCTCTAAGTGTTGTCAATAAACAGATGCTGCTCTCGTGGTGCCTTTTATATCTGTAAGTGTAAAAATACCAATGGTTATCATAAAATTTCTGTGCTAACTCCCATTTCTGGAGTTAACAGTGAGGTAAAATAGATGAAAACGATGAAATTGAACTTGCAGCAGATTTTTTTGAGAAATTTTTGCTGTGGGGATGCAAACAGCTCTTAAATAGGAGAGGTAAAATGGAAAACTGCGAGTTTGCAATGCAACAAACTCCTAACGTGGGGTTTGTGTCTCTGAGCAGTTCCTGCAAGCTCTGCTGTCACAACTGGTGATTTCAGGGATTCCTATTCTTGCTTTTAGGGAATTCTGGGTGCAGTTTCTGGCTGTTTCTCTCAGGTGTTGCCATTGATGAAGTCACCTGCCAGGCTTTTGCTGCCCTTGTCCATGTGCTCGCTGTAGAAAGTGAAATGTTTTCAGGGACTTCTCCCCTGAAATCTGGCTTCAGATATAAAATCCAAGCAAATTTTAATTCACAAACGCTTTCCAAGCTGTCAGCATCTTCATTTCCCAGCGTGTCCAAACCTCCCTCGTTAATGACTCTGAGAAAACCGCGGACCCAATAAACTCCGTGTCAGGCAGAGAATACAGTGAGGATTGGGAAGTGACAGATAAAGCAAATATCCTGCTCCTAAACAAACACAGCAGGACAGGAGAAGATGACAAATGACGGGATTGTGTCAGCTTGAAAACAGATTGGACTAATGGCACGCTGGACTTTGCACTCCGGGGGATCGATACTCCATCAGGCTACAGCAGCCCCCGCCGGCCGGGGAGATGCGCTGATAGCGCTGCTGCTCCGGGGACAGCCTGCGGGGGGAATTCTGGCCGCTGGGATTTCCATTCTTCACCCTTCCCTTGCTGCTGGAAATGGTCACGGGGCAGAGTCGGGGTCTTTGTGGAGTTTGGGCACTGCCAAGCACGGGGCTCGTGATGTTTCTCTCCTCCAAACCTCTTTTCTTTTTCTTCATATTTTTTTTCCCCCCTGCTCCATTTTTTTTTTTTTTCCAGCTGTTCCATTTCCCCCTTTCTGCCCCTGCCCGCTTCTCTTTTCTCCCTGTTTTCCAATCTGGATCCTAATATTCTATACTAAGGAATTATTAGTAAGGAATTATTAATTCTATTAAGGCATTATGAATTACGTATTAAGGAATTATTATAGATCAAGGAATTATTATATATTCAGGAATTATTATATATTAAGGAAGCTGATATGTGACTCCTTAAGGTGTTCCTTGGGGGAATTGAGGAGTTATGAGACAGAAAAAAAAGAGGTTTATTTCTAGAACCTTGAGGGAGACTGTGTACTTAAAAAGAATTGTTGTCCTGTCTTTGTTCACTTCTGCCCCCCGAACTTCCAGTCAGTCTCAGCTGGGTTCAGGCTGTGTGAGCTCTCATCTTCTGGGGCTCTGAAAAATCTCATGGAATGGGAGTTTCTGTGCCGTGGTGGTGTAGAAATGGGGCACTTCTTCAACAAAAATAGGCGTTTTCAGACACATGGGAAAAAAATAGCTGGCAGTGGAGTGGGGTAGGCAGACCCTGCCTGGATATTGGATTCCAAAGTGTGGGGGCAATGCCAGGCTCAGGCAAGGGGGATGTTCTGCAACCCTCAGACTGTCCCACAAGCTCTATCTCCTTGTCTGGCAGGATTCCCTCTCCCTGGGCTGGCTCCCATTCCACCTCAGGCCACATTTCCACAATCAGAAGCCAGCACCAGAGGCGTAGGGATAAGGATTTGGGTTCCCCAGTGTGTTCTTTTCAGCTGCTGGTTGCACTGGGGACCTAAAATTTCTGTGACGAGCAAGCAGCGAGGGCAGGGACAGGGGGGACACGATCCATGGGCTCTCTAAATGAGAATGATCCTCACAGATGGAGAGGGAACTTACAGGGGATGAGGTGAGAAGCAATTTAGGGCTTTCCTTCATGGCACTGAAGGAGGAGAGGTGACAGAGTTGGAGTTGTTCAGCCTGGAGAAAAAGCTGAAGTAGAGGGATTTTTTACAAGGAGTGGCAGAACAAGGGGGAAGGGCTTCACAGTGACAGAGGGCAGGGTTAGATGGGATATTAGGAAGAAATTCTTTCCTGTGATGGTGGTGAGGCCCTGGCAAAGGTTGCCCAGAGAAGCTGTGGCTGCCCCAACTCCAGAAACTTTAAGGTGAGGTTGGACTCTGAGCAACCTGATGCAGCTGAAGATGTCCCTCCCTGTGCATGGCAGAGAGGGTGGACTACTTGGCCTTGAAAGGTCTCTTCCCCAACCTATTCTGTGATTTCAGGATTTAAGAATATCCTAGAAAAGCTGTGTGTCACCTGCAATGTCACTGCCATGGCAGGAGGGGAGCGAGGGATGTGCAAGCCCTGCCCCAAGCAGGGTGTGCAGCTCTCCATCTCCCCAGAGCTCAGGGAAAAGCCCAGATTGCTCTCCCAGGAGCACGTTTGTGCCTGGACTGATGTTGGGGCACAACCCTCTGAGCCAGCCCCAGCTGCCACAGCTACTCCAGGGCTGCTTTGGTTCATCCCCTTCGTTCTCCAGTGAGGTTCTGGAGACTTCTCCCCACCATTAACGAGTTCAGAGTCCTGCTGCTTTCCAGCCTGGTTGCTCCCTTCCTTTCCTTCCTTCCCAGGGACTGCACAGCCCCTTCCCAGTGCCTGATAAGGAGCCTGAGCTGCCCTGGGGCACAGAGGGGGCTTGGCTGGGGCTCCACTGCCTGGAGAGGGACACGAACCCTAAAAGGGCATTTTTACTCCTTTCCTCAGCAGCAGGTGATGCCTTGAGAGGCCACCTAGAAACAGAGCCCAGACAGGAGTAAGGGAATAAAGGTGGGGATTTATTGGAAAGGCCTCCAAAGGTACCCCTGGGGAGCCAGAGGTGCTGCCCAGATGGGCCCCGAGATGGACCCTGAGAGGCCACGAGTTCTTCCCACTTTTATAGGTTTGGTTCATTTGCATCTCAGGGTTCATTCTCCAATTAAAGCTTCAGTTAATGATGGAATTCCCCTCAGCTTGCCCCCCTCTCAGAGGCTTTTGGTTGATATTTTTTGGGCCCAGGAGGGGCTGGGTGTCCTTGGAGAGCAGCCTGGAGAGGCTTTGTTGTGTGTGCCCAGCACAGAGAGCAGCACTGAACAGGGAACAGGAAACTCCAGAGTTACACACTGGGCACTGCAGGGTATGAAAAATAAAAAAGTTAAAACCTGAGGCATCACAGGGAGGGATCATCAAAGTTTCCTGATGGGCATTTGGGTGCTCAGACAGGAAAAGGTGGTCAGGGATTGGGAATGGGCTGCCCAGGGAGGAGGTGGAGTCCCCATGCCCGGAGGGATCCGAGGGTAATGAGTCAGGGATTGGTCACAGGTTGGACTCCACGATCTTGAAGGACTTTTCCAACCTCTGTGATTCTGGGATTCTGTGAAACACACGCTCTGAAGGGTTAACTGCTTCCTGATAAATTGCACTCTCTTTAATAGCTGTTAGTTGTTTACCTGAGCTAATAAGATTAATGTCGGACTGAATATGGGGGGGGGAAAAAAAAAGAAAAAAAATTCCCGAGCCATGCTTTTAGATTTAAATGCTAATCAGCAGGAGCAGGAAATGAATGCTGAGGAGGCATGGAGGGAACAGAAGAATTAACAAACTCCAGTGTGGCCTGAGAGATCCCATCCCATGGATCCTGCATAAGGGCTGCCACGGAATCAGCAGAGGCTCCTGTGAGGGAGGGTTTGGAGGGATCAGCCTGGAAAATGGGTATTTTTAACTTGAAGAGGTCAGGTTCAGAGCCCAGGAGATCCCTCTGTTGCTTGTGCTTTTCCAAGGTGTTTATTCAGCTTTAAAGTCTCTTCGGAAGGAGAAGGGAAGGAAGCCTCTGGTGTGCCTATCGCTTTCTCTGTTGACGTTTCTCTCTACCCATTTGATATTTTAGATAAATAGGCATAATCTAATCTGAAGGAACTTTGTTGGAAGGCCCAGCAAGTATTTTTCATTAGAGCCTAACAAGCTGCTATTTTAGAAATTATATATATATATATATAAATAGAACTATGCTATGGATAGGTGGGGTTTATGTGAGGGCCATAAAATAAGAAAAGCAACTTAAATTCCAAGCAAAATATATAGAAATAAGTCATGGAGAAATGTAGCTATGAACAACATCAATATTTTTCATGGTGTAGGATTTAATTAAAATCAAGTACTCTCAGTTGGCACAGAGGTGCTAAAATGTCCATGAGTTGTAACAACCGATGTGGACGATTTGTAAAATAAAATAATTTGGAAATAAATTCACTTTGGAGAGGCCAGCTCGCACCGAGAGGGCAAATCCTGAGCTGCCTTGTGCAGTGCAGGAGGGTCAACGGGGAACTGGGAAGGTTGGGATTCCATTCCTACCTGTGCCATTCCAGGAGGGAAGAGCCTGCCCAAACCAGTGCTTCCCATCCCTGCCTGCCCACCTTGCTGGTGCCCCCATAATTTCCCACCAGTGACACATTCCAAGGGCAAGAAGGAAGCTGAAAGGGAATTGCTCAGGCATGGGAGCCATCGAGGAGGTGGAATTTGCTGTTTAAATACTTTTCTGACTGACAACCTCGCCCCTCTTTCCAAGAGTGCTGGAGAAGAGGGAATGCACATCTACCTTGCCTTTATTCCTGGACACAGGGAGGCTGGAGGAGAGAGTTGCCAGTTGAGGATCTCTGCTCTGAGGGGGCTGACCTGGCTTAAAGTCAGGTTTTGGGGGTGAATTGTGGGAGGGGGAGCAGGCAGAGAGAAGTTTAGTCTCAGTATTGTCTGGCTGGCTTGGTTACTGCCATGATCTCACTGCTTCTGGTTGTCAGGCTGGACTAAAATCATGGAGATGATTTGCTGGGAAGGAGAAAACGAAGCCATTTCCTGAATATTTCAGATGTTGCCTCTATTTTCCTGAATTTTCTTGAACACCAGCGATTTCACCCAAACAACAAACAGAAACCTCTCTCTTACTGGCTTTTCTCTTTCCCCCCTGCTCTGTAATTTATGCATGATGTGTGCTGGAGGAAACTGGAGGAAAAGGAGAGTTTCACATTTATTTTGGCTCCTCTTCCCTCGCAACAGGCTTGTTTGGGCCAGAGAAATTGCTCCCCGTATGGGTGGGGGAGTGAGGACGAGCTCGGAGGATCCCAAGAAATGCTCCCCCTCTCCCCTTTCCCCTCAGTAACAAATGGATTGCTTCACCGAGGCATTAATTGGAACTGGTTGATGTATAAAATAAATTCGAGCTAGCTCCCCGCTCAGGTATCTCAGAGGAATCTGCTAATTTAGTTTTCCTTTGGAAAATGAGAGAGCTTTGGAAAAGGACTTGGCTGGGACCAAAGGATTCCTCACCTGCACAGCCCGTGTGTGTGTGTGTGTGTGTGGCACGGAATTCGGCGTTTTCGGGAGGATTTTGGAGCTCTGGGAAGAGGCAGAGGATGCTCATTAGGAGCTCCCGGTGGCGTCGGGCAGCGAGTTCTCGCAGCGAGGGAAGTTTGTGTGGCGCTTGACAAGGAAAAACGCCTGGAAGGCGCCGCGGTCATTTGTCTTTCCTGTGGCCCTAACTGGAATGAAAACACTCGCTCGTGGGGAACACGGCTCGGGAAAACCCCGCTTTTTTTGGCAGGGACGCCTCGCGCAGGGAGCAGCGCGCAGGATGCTGCCGGCCCCGCTTGGATGCCGCTTCCTGCGCAACATCCCCGATTCCCCCGCCCCGTTCCGAGCTTCCCCGGGGGATTCCTGTATGGATTCCATGCTGTGCCAGCGGGACAAGCCTTGCTCTGGCTGCTGCCTTTCCCCCAGCAGCTCCAGCCGGGCTCTGTCAGCGGTGCTTGTCCCTTCCCCGGGCCTGGGGACAGACGCCGGCGATGAATGAATGAAGTGCCACCGGGCCAGCTCCCACAGTGGTGGCCCATTGTGCTGCCAGACGGGAGAGCCGGGCATGGCCTTGTCCCTTTGCAACCCTCCTTAATTATCTTTCACGTATCCCAGCTCGGAATGATATTTCAATCACATTTCTTTGTGAATATTCATGGGCCGGTTTGTTCGGGTGCTGAGGCGGGGATGGGAAGAAGTGGGAAGAATCTGGCGATTTTAAGTGTAAATATTAAGAGCTTGGACAGGGTAGAAAGAGAACTGAAAGCCACCTCTTCTCAAAGACGTGTTTTATGGTTAGTTTTTTCCTTCCTTCCTTTTAACTATTTTTAATGCAGCATAAAGCAAAGTGCAGCTATTTGAGCAGCTTCAACAAGTGAAGAAGGGTGTGAAGATCTGTTGGGGAAGGCTGTCAGACGACAAAAACCTTCTTGTAATCAAATGATCTATTTCCATTTCCCAATTTTCCATTTCCCAGCTCTCCATTTCCCCCTTTTTGCCCCTACCCCCTTCTCTTTCCTCCCTGTTTTCCAGTACAGATCCAAATATTTCATACCATATTAAGGACTCTGATACATGACTCCTAAAGGCCTTGGATGATGTTTTGGGAAATATTCCATTTTTGGTGACCAAGTGGAGATACCTGAGTGAGGCAGAAGCTTTTTTCTCTCAAATTCTGTTCCAGCCTTTCCCTTCTCTCCCAGTTTATCCATTAATCTGGGTGATCCCTTCCCAGTACTGACCCATGGTCAGCCCTGTGGTCTCCTCTGCAACAGATGCTAAATCCCCTGGGATGGAGACTTGGCAGGTTTGTGGAGGTGGTATCTGAGGACCAAGGCATTAATTCATCTCTCTAAAGGTGCTTTGTGCAACCAAACCCCTCCCGGGCCTCTAAGAGCAATGTTCAGGCTTTTAATATCAGGCTTCTGTGTCCCAGAGGAGCTGGGGGAAAATAGAAATACTTTTAAGAGTCAGGTTGTAGTTAAAAAAAAAAGCCAACCTACCAAACCCAAAATAATTAAAAAGATGGATGCAGTCTGGTTTGGACCTTTTGTTTATTCAGCATTATTCAATTTCACAAATATTAAGTTTCCCTTTTCCATCATCAGCACCCCTCCCATGGGATGTGAGTTGCCACCAATTTCATTCTTCTGAAGCCTCATTACTCTCACCAGTTGCTCACTTTCACTTATGGAATTCCCAAAGCCTGGAACAAGTGTAAATATCATCGGGATGCCCATCCACGCTCGAAATTTGGGTGGTAAACAAGAGCTGAGACAGTCAGGAAGCTGAAAACGGGGCTGGATATTGAGATAACTCCCTCTAAACCTCCTTCTCAGGAGGCAGGGCCTGGACTGAACCAGAGCAGCAGCAGGAACGTGGAGCAGGAATAGGAGGAATACGGTGGGAAATTCCTGAGGGAAGCAGGGCAGGTGGGAGCAGCGCTCACTCCTCACTCGTGTTTGCAGCACTGGGACTGTGGCTGCTGCTGAGGAACACTGTGCCTGCTCCTAACTACCCAAAGCTCTCGTGGAACAAGTGAGTGGGGCAGGAGGATGTGGGGCAGGAGGATGTGGGGCACCAGGTGGTGATGGGGAACTCTGCAGATTACATGGGAATGGGGAGGGATGTGGGATACCCCTTGCCCCATGTTTCTGAGGGTCTTTCCCCAGCAGAGACAGCACCATCAGAGCCCACCCCAGGCTCAGAGAGCAGCACTGCTGCTTCCACACAAGATTCTTCTTCTTGGCCCAAAGAATATTCAGGTGAAAGCTGGGGAGAGGCACTGACCCAACAGACATGGGTAACTTGGAGTAATTTGTTGCTTTCTCCTTAGATGTCGTAGTTATGAAAATCCATTTGTTGTTGATTTTGGTGTTCTGTGCCTTCTAAAGCTGTAAACCAGAATGTGATTCCTTAGGGGACACATGCAGCTAACTCTGGGTTGTAGCATCAGATGAGCCTCAGCCAGGTGGAGGCTGAGTTCTTTCAATGAAATCCAGCAAGGGGAAAAACGGGACTGTCAGGAGCCTGAGGCTGAGGAACACACACTTGGAAATACTTCCTGAGCCTCACAGGTTTACAGGAGGGTTTGTAACCCTGGCACCACAGTGGGAGGGTGATCTGGTATGAAAAACCCTGCGTTTGACTCACGGGCTTGTGGCAAAATGAGCTCAGCCACAAGGGTTTGATCATTTCATGTGCGGACATTAAGCTGTGAGTGTTGGAAGTGTCATCCTTGCTGTTCCCTCTCCATGCAGCAGCTCTTTGCTGTTTAGATCAGCAACAGGAAATAATAAACTCGTTAACACATCAAAAATCTGGTGTTGGGAAAGAGCTACGCCTCCTCTTCCCTCTGGTTTTGTGTGTGGCAAAAGCGCAGCGATCAGCGCTGAGAGGGTGGGATGGGCTGGGGGAACAACCAGCAGCAGCCTGGGATGCATTGGCAGCTGGGAATTCTCTCCTGCTTCCCAATGTAAAGTGTATAAAGGCAGCAGGACATCATGATGTGTACTTGCAGCTCAAAGAAAGCCAGGAGGAAGCCAGGCCCAGAAAGAACCCAGGCTCTCAGCGGTACAACTGCCCCGCGAGCTCGCAGTGGGGTTTGTGGATATTCCCAGCCACAGCCTGCGGGGGGAAAAAGGGACAAATGGGATTTCCGACTACAAAGTATTCCTGCTGATAGATAACACAGATTTTTGTTGTATCTACTTTTTGATTTGTCCTAAAGCTGGGAAAGCCTGCGCTGCTCGGGCCATCGTGGGCCACAAACGTTCCCGAAAAACAAACCGAGCCAACGACGAGCAATGGGGGAAAAGTGCCTTGATGGGGAACAAAAACATTTTTGTTGAGGCCTAATAGAAGTTTGAGCTTTGTCCCTAAAGCTCTCCCCAGCCTGCAGTGCCTCTTGCTTTATTGAATAAGTGAAATGAAGCCCTTGGCGGGAGCGAGTGAGTGTGGGACAAAGGGCAGCAGTGAAAAATGAACACAGTTTCAAACTGCAGAGAAACAGATGTGAATCTGCAGCGGGGAGAAGGAGGCAGGGGAGCCCGGCACAGCCACCAGAGCACGGGGCAGCATTTAAAGCTGCAAAGCCTTTTGCTCACTGTGCCTCTGCCACCACACGGGACTCCACGGGCTCGTCCTCCTCATCCTCATCCCGGCGAGGGTTCGGAGAGGCCACATCCCAAAAGTGTGGGGGAACAGCTGAGGGCTCCTGGGGAATGGGCATCAAAAGGGCCAGGGCAGGGCGGGGGAGAGGAGAAGGTGGGTGCTTATTAAGCCCTGTTAATGTTGGTGATGTATTGAGTGAAACATCATGAAAAATGAAAGCAAATCCTCCCGTAATCTTGACAGAACAAAAGGCTTTCAGTTAAAATAGAAAAATGCTCCGGCGGCATATATCAAACATAACTTTTATATTAAATGTGCATGTGGTAGAATATGGATCACATTAGAAGAAATGTTGTTTGGCTTTTTTTTTTTGCTTTTTTTTTTTTTTTTTTTTTTTTTCACAAACACACAAAACTCTTTTTTTTTTTTTTTTTTTTTGCCTTCAACAAGCACCTAAAGCTCTTGCTTGGGAAACATTTGGACGATGCGCTGCTTTCTGCTGGTAAAATTAGATTTTCTTGTGTTTTGTAATTGCGAGGGATTTGCCCATCTGCACTTGGAAGAGAAAAAATTTTGCTCATCAGTCATTAAGTACAAGGTTTACATGTCTGGCCTGAGTGAAAGTAGCTGGACTTCTCATCCATCTTCTCCTGACAGGATAAACCCATTATACTGAAGCAGTTCTTCTTGCTTTTAAAAATCCCACCTTTTAGAACCATTCCACGGTATCAAATTTATCTGATGGCTCCGTCTCTTTGAGCACAACTTCCCCAATTCTAATTACTGTAACCTTTTGTTCTAAGAATAATAAAATATAAGCCAGAGTTGGCACAGGAGCAAAGTGCCCCCTCGCAAAAGTCAAGTGCTTACAAAGAAAATAGAGTTCCTCCTCGGAGCCCGGTAGCAGCAGCAGTTGTTTCCTTTAATGCATTTAATTTGTCACAACTGGAGAAAAAGTCTTTTAAAATACTTTCTCTCCTTAAAAACGAGTGGATTCCTCTGGCTCATCCCGCCCGGTGCCGTTGCCGTCATCTTGGCAGGGAGGAGAATTCATGTATTAGTTTAGGGCTCAAGCAACATAAACAAAACTCAAGTGGCTGGAGGGAAAAAAGGATCATTATGTGAGGGGGGAAAAAAAATTAAACATCTTGACTCAACAAATGCTCCAGCCCTGTCTTATACCAGACTGTCTGTGTGCCAAGTTACAGAAAAGTCATCTGACTTGGGAGGGAGAAAGGGAAATGGGGTTGTGTTTCCATGTGCAGAAACGTAAGACAGGGGAAAGTGGAAAGGATTTTTCTAAATGTAATTTTTTGCAGCTCTTTCCTTTTCTTTTTTTTTTTTTTTTTTTCCTTTCGTGCCTTTAAAATGGTTTCACTTTAAACACAGTTGTGCCAAATGCAAATGAGTGTTGAAAAGGCAGCTTGAGTTCTTTAGGGTGGTGGGAAGAATTAAACCCCAACTCAGGATTTCTGTGACTGCCCAAGGAGAGGCCATCACGTGCTGGGCCGTCTTCTAGAAAGAAACCATGACAGATTGGAGGGAAAAGATTTCTCTATCCATCTTGTTATGTCACCTCTTATAAATCAACATATCTTAATTAATTACATTCTTTTCATAGCGAGACTTTAAAATTGATGAGGGTGTGCCAGTGTGTATTTATTGCTCATTAGCTGCATGACTCTACAGAGTTTCTGGACTCTATTCCCACATGTTTCAGAACTCTGCAGCTCACTGTGGACATCTCATTTTACCGGCTCTGGGGATAATTGTCTCCGTCACGGTGACTTAATTGTGCTGCCATCCTGCAGCAGACATGGGAGATGCAGAAAATTATTCTCTCTGTATGTGTGTGTGTGTGCATTTTTACCTGTCACATAAATATCTGTGCACTAATGGGCATTCACAGGGACCTCGGATTAATTCCACTTAGGGATAGCAGCACATTCAGGATGGCAGATGTGTGGGTTTTTTTGGCTGGTTTTTCTCATTTTTAAATTAGGTTTTAAGCCAGCAGCAAAGGGTTAATCGTGGGTGATAGCAGGAGTTGCTGTCCCTTAGACAGCCCCGCGGTGCAGAAGGTCACACGTGGAATATTCCTGTGTCTCTTTCTGATGCACCAAAATTGCCTCAAGAAGACAACAGGAAATGAAACTAAAATTTAATTTAATTTAATTTTAATGTCTTTAATTTTTAGGTAATAACTGAGCATGTTTGATACGAGCTGCAGAGGTTGTTTTGGGCAATGAAACAAGGCAGAGGGTGAAGGGAAGCAACCTGGAATTGCGCTGGTGGCAGTGGGACAGAACCAGGCTGTGGGGGCAGAGCTCTGGGCTCATCCTGGGTTTTGGAGGAGCACGAGGCATCCCAGAAGCCGGAGGAAACGCTGAGGGCAAGGGGACAGCAGGGAGAGTTCCCAGAGCCCAGGCAGCACAGGGAGAGAGCAGCCAGATGGAAGCTGTCAGTGCGGGTGAGGGCACTGCTGCTGGAGAACGGGCAGGGGAAGGGATGGGGGAGAAGAGGGGGAAGAGGGGAGTGAAAGATGGATTGTGCTGGAGAGAAGGGGAGAGGATGAAAAACGACTGGGGATGGGGTGTGTGAGTGCAGCTGAGCTGGCTGCGCTGTGGGGATCAAACAACTGGGCCTGGAAAAAGAGCAGAATTTGGTTTGAATTTGCCCATGGGCAAAGGGGACAACTTGCAGCATTTACACCAAAATCCAGGCAGATTTGGACTCCAAAATGCTTAATACCCCATTTAAACCTGGGTCTCCCTCAGCCTGTGACCCCGCTGAAAACAACCCCACCCAGGCAGGAGCAGTGGCCCCAGGGCAATGAACCCCAGTTCCCTGCTGGAGGGAGAGCACTGGGGAGGGAGTTTCCCATCCTGACAGGATTTACCTGCACTGAGAGGGACCTGGGTTCAAATTCCCATTCTCACCAGCCCAGGTTCCCTTGCCACCACATTTTTAGCTGCTTCGAGGTGAAGCTTTTTGGGTGAAAACCGAGAAAAGTTGGCCAAAAGTTCCTGCCGGGTGTACCTGAGACTTTCTCTGACTGCTTGGGGCTTAAAAATGAGGAGTGGCCACAGGCAGCACCCACTGGGTCACCTCAGTTTGTGTCTGTTATGGATCCTGTCTGGGGAGGAGGAAGAGGAGGAGGAGAGGGGCAGGTTGAGGGGTCACTCCCTGACTCAGATCCCCAAGCCTGAGTCGCTCACCCTCTCATCTCCTGTGAGAGCTCCCCAAGGGCTCCTTTCTGGGTGCTGAAAGATCCCTTCTGTCCCAGCCCCGGGGCCCCAAGATCCCAAGAGCAGCGTTGTCAGCTCCCAGCTAGAATTTGTTTTGCCCAAACACCAAATTTCTGCACTGAGGGCCAGTAACAACCTGAGAGTGGAGAGCAAACATCTGGTCCTCAAGAGGAAAGAGGAGTTATCCTTAAATTAGCTCCTAATAATAATAATTTCTTGTCCTATTAATTGATGCTCAGCCTTTTAGAAAACCTGCTACCTGAAAATGAATATTTTGCCAAGTGCCAAAGCATTTTTGTTTTCTGCTGCAAAAATGCAAAAGTATGCTTTAATGATTTGTTTAGAGGAGTTTTTATTTCTTCATCTTTTCACTTTGAATTGCTGTACCTGTGGTTTGAGACTTTGCTTAGCTCTGTCCATATGAGGCAATTAAATCCCCTTAAATCACATGAATATGTTTTGGGCTACACACTGGTAAAAATCAGAAATATATATAAGCATTTTCAAGATTGTGACCTCAGTTTTCTAAAGAAACAAAGATTGATAAGAGATGCTTTGTACCTCCACTTGTTTTATTTCTAGGATATGACTTCTTTTTGTTTGTGCCCCTGGATTTTTTGGATCCATCTCTGTGTGCAGGGTTCTTCCCTCAGCTCACTGGCAACTTCTTGAAACGATGTGAAAACAAAGGCTGAAATCAGAGCTGAGTTTGGGCAGATCCAGCATGGCTCACACTTGGTTTGGTTACTTTGCTTTGACTCTGCTCCAGTGCAGATCTGTCTGCTCCAGCAAGTTGTTCACAGTTTTGTTTTTTTACCCAGGCTTGCACAAGACAACTTTGTGCATTCTGAGTGGAACTGGAAATATTTTCCGTGCGTTATAACAGTGACTCCTCAGCTGCAGCCTGGGTCATGCGGGTTAAGGATGCCAAAATCTCTGTAACATTATTCCTGAGAGGCAGGGAAATCAAGGCTGCTGCTTCCCTGCTTTCCTTCCTTGCCTGTTGGTGACACGCACGATGGCGGTGACACGCACGATGGCAGTGACACCCCCAGGGAAGATCTCTGTGCTTTTGGGTGATCTCACATCAATCTGGGATTCCTAAGGGCACTTCTCAGGCTCTGGGAGTGCTCGTAGGGCAGAGTTTTAACCTGACCACACATAACTAAAGATCATGTTTTGCTCTCAGGGCTGAGCAGAGTGATCCTGCTGCCTGGAGCCTGCTCCCGAGCAGGGCAGCTCAGGCCTTTTGCTGCAGGATAAGGTGGGGACATTAAAAAAGGATGAAATCAGTTTGTCCACATCAAAAACAGGGATAAAAACAGCCATGAGAAGATGACCTGAGGTGGACACGTGTGGCTGAAGCCCCAGGGCTCTGCTTTGCTGAGGCTGGGATCAGATGCCCCCAGTGCCAGGAGTGGGAGTGCAGCTTTTGCTTTGTCACAGCCCCCTGACGGTGCCGGATCCACGAGTGCTCCTTCCTCAATGCAGCCTCCCTCTGCCTTCATCCGAGGGGACAGGAGCCACCTGTGGTGGTGGCCTTGTGCCCGAGGCAGCAATTTGGGACCCCCAGCTCTGCAGTCCCCCAGCTTGGCATGGGCTGGTAGGGAGGCTGGAGGGCACTCCTGGCGCCCCAAGAGAGTTCACAGAATCAGGGAATGGTTTGGGTTGGAAGGGACATTACAGCTCATCCACTTCCATGGGCAGGGACACCTTCCACTCTCCCAGAGTGTTCCAAGCCCCGTCCAACCTTGGGCACTGCNATGGGGATGGGGTTTGGGACGGGGATGGGGATGGGGTTTGGGACGGGGATGGGGATGGGGTTTGGGACGGGGATGGGGATAGGCATGGAGGTGGAGATGGGGATGAAGACAGGGTGGAGGCCAGGTCCGGGGATAGGGATGAGAATGGGGATGAGAATGAGGGCAGGGATGGGGACGGGGATGAGGATGGGGATGGGGATGGAGTCCGGCGCGTTCCCGCGGGGGCTGCCCTGGGGAAGGGGAGCC
>VXAC01005621.1:68335-101416 GCA_013399225.1 Rhipidura dahli | reverse complement strand
TTTTTAAGGTTTTTTTTTTTTTTCCAAACAGGATCTGAGCTTGATGGAGTGATAGCTCCACAGATAGTATCAGGATCCTGACATTATTCAAAATGTTTTAAAAGAGTGGGTTTGGATGGCTTTAGGCTCTGTTGTGTAGCAGCATGGTAAGAAGTGGGTGTAATTCAATTTTTGCTGAAGAGGTGACACGGCTCAGATTTGCCTGGCTCAGCCTACCCAGGCTCATTTTTGGAGCAATGTTTCCTTAGGTCTGTTTTCACCAGAGCTGCAAAATAGGAAATCAGTGGCCACCTTGCCTTGTCTGGCAATGCAGGTGAATGTGAAGCCTTTTTTTGTGAATTATCCATTCCTGTGAAAATTTATTTACTAAATATCAAACCATATAGTGCAGGACCCTGTAAAGAAAGAATAAAGGAGATTTTATTTGGCATTGGAGCTCCGGACAGTCTTTTAGCCAGGCTCAGCCAGAAGTCAAGTTCCTTTAGGTCCTTCAGGGCAACCAGGGAGTGAGGAGGGCCAAGGTGAGGGTGATGAAGTGTCTGATCCTGGTCTTGCACCAGGAGTCTGGGGCAGAATATCCTGATTTTCCAGCACAGGTTGGTTTGGATCCCGAGTGGTCCTGAGTCCGTTCATTCCCTTCACCTCCACCACTCGTGGTGGTCAAGGAGAAGCTGAGAACTTTTCCACTCTTCCCTGTCCTCCCATCTCCCAGTGCCAACTTCCACACAGATCCACGCTTGTGACTTTTTGGTGGAGGGAAGGTTTGAGCCACCAAATCCCAGTGTTGGGTCCTTTTTTGGTCTGGCTGGGGGCTGACTCATTCCCAGTCTCCTGCCCTCTGCCTGTTGGGTTCTCTGGAGCACCTCAGGAGCCCTGCAGTGTTTTGTGTCTGTCTGCACACACACAGAGCACAAAACCATTTTCCCTGAATGATTCAGGTGGGTGGGTGTGAGCAAGGCCAGATTTATCACCAGCGACCTGCACTTCAGCTCACTTCCATGAGGTATCTGCTCCCAGGTTCATGCAATCCTTTTCCTTCCATCCCATGCACACTCCCACTTCCAAATCAGCAGACCTAAGATTTTTATCTGCAACGGCTTCTGGTGAGAGGAAAAAACCCAGTTGTTCTTAAAAATTCATTTTCTAGGCCAACAATAACCCTGGCCTAGACGAATAACTCCCTCCTAGTTCCTACGGAGCAAAGTGTTAGACTACACAGACAGTGAGGTCATTCATAGTCACCATTGTTTCTTGATAACCCAATTAAGAAAGTGCAATTTATCTCGCCTGTTTCCATTTAATTATCTAATTTGTCTGCCCAGCCGGGGTAGTTATCTCCCCTGCACTCTGGGGTTGCTCTCCGGCCTCGGCCGTGCTCCGGCAGCGCTCCCCAGGTGCTGCTCATTCCTTTGACCTATAGCCAGGGCCAGTTATAAATCAGGGGGGGTGGAAAGAGCCATCACCTCCCTCTGCCTTCCTTTATCCTTAGTGGGGGGAGAAATGTGTGTGCTGGATAGACAGGCACGGTGCTATTGCCCTCCTGCTAATCCCAGACCGAAGTTTAATAAAGATATTTTATAGGCGTCCGTTTAGGATGGCTTGGAGAAAAAGAAAAAAGATTGGTGTGTGAGGAGAGGGATTTGTCAGGGTGGGTGTTCCACAGCAAAGGGTTGAACCCATGGTATTAATATCCACTGGAGGGGTTATTAATACCTGTAATCTTGATATTAACAGGCTCTAGTGGATGCTGTGTGTGAGGGGAAATCTTCCCTGAGGTCTGCTCTGCTGCCAGGCTCACTCTGGATCAGGGCAAGCCCTGGGATCAATCCAGATCAAGGGCTACCCTGGGGAGAAGGACCTGGGGGTGCTGGTGGGTCACAGGCTGGCAATGCCCCAGCCCAGAACCTCCCTGAGTCCAGGGCTGATCCCCCAGCCTGGGCAGCAGGAAAGGGGGGATTCTGCCCCACTCAGGTGAGACCCCACCTGCAGAGCTGCCTCCAGCCCTGGGGCCCAGCACAGGAATTCTGGAATGGACCCAGAGGAGGCCAGGAGGATCAGAGGGATGGAGCTGGGAGAGTTGGGATGGTTCATCCCTGAGAATTTCAGAGGCCCATTCTCTGCAAGGCCCACCCACAAACGTGCTGCAAACCCTTATCAGAGATAGAACCAGCCCAGAGATCTGCGTGCTGGGGGGAGATCTAGAGGCCAGAAAGCATCTTTTGGGCCTTAATGTAGTGAAAATGAGATGACTGAAAAACGCTGCTGGGTGGGGATTAGAGAACATTTCATTTTCTCCCTGTCCTCACATTGCTGAGTAAGTACAGCAGCAGTGACCTTGTGTACTCTCAGCTCTGGGTTTTGGGAGGCAGGGACAGGCACCCTTCTGAAGGTGCTGGGTGTGTGTTTTCAGTTTTGTTCTGAAGCTGTTGGAGCCGCTGCTGTTTCTCAAGAGGTGTGTTCTGCGCCACTTGAAGTTAACCATGAACTGCACTATCTGCTGATAGCTCAGGGATTGTGTTTGCTTTGCTCCAGTCTTGTGCAGTCCAAGCAGGTGGACAAATACCTCAGCAGGGTTTGGCTCTGTTTGTGTTGTGTTGTGTGTGGGTTTCCTCCTCTCTCCTCTCCACCCCTTTAGCCCTGGAGCCAGAGGAGCTCTTGCCCTTCCAGGGGTGCAGGCTGCCTCTTGCTGAATCACTTTTAGAGAAGAGTTGAGCAGCACAATCAGAACCTTGGTGCTCTGCAGGGGCTTCCAGCAAATCCCTGAGAGCTCTGGCTCACGAGCTGGCCAGGGGGACGAGGAGCAGGTATTTGAATTTCCCCCACACATCGAGCAGCGAGGCTCTCCTGCCATGTCAGTGTAACTCTGGGATTCCGTGCAATCTGCTCTCTCCTTCTGACAGGGATTATCAGCTCTCGTGGCTGGAAAAGCCCCTCGGGAAATGCCTCTGGAGAAGTTTCTGAACGTGCTGATTTCGTGTTGTGCATCCTGAAATCCTTGGTTTTGTTAAGGAATGGTTACAAGCCCTGACAACCCGGAGTGTCCTTACCTGTGAGTCCCGCAGGGGCTCCCGGCCGGGGCAGGGCTGGGGCTGGGCAGACATTGGGATGGTTCCCTCCCGGTGTGTGCAGGGAAGGAGGGAATGCCCCTGGGATTGCAGGCTGGATGTGCTGTCCTGTCATCACCCTGCCCAGAAGTCCCCGGGGATGAATTCTCTGCATGGTTTTCTCTGATTGTTGTCGGTATAGGGGTCTTGTTAACAATTCAGTTTTGTTCCACAGTGGATCTGTGTGCCTTGAAGTTCCTGTTCCTCTTTTCCAAGGGGAATTTCAGAGAGTTTACTGTAAAATGTAAAGAACCAAAAGCAAGACAAAGCACTGCAGTGGAAATCACTCCACCAACGATGACTGAGATGTTTATTCCCATATGAAGAGCAGGTTTAGGTGATTTGATCCCCACCCAGATTTTGTCCAGGAGGATAAAGCCTTCCCCCTGGGTTCATAATCCCTTGCATTTGGTGGCAGAAATCCTAAGTTTTCCTGGTGTGTGTAAGAGTAGAAGCAGAGTCAGAAATAATCAAACATCTTCTGGTCCTCAAGATCTGCTTCATCCTTTCAGGGTGGTATTTTTTGGACCTTTTTGTATGGCTGCATAGGAGGGTGGATGGATGGATGGATGGCTGCTGGGAATGTGATGAAATCCATTTTCTCCCACAGGCAGAAGTACCTCTGCCACCAAAATCAGCTGCTGCAATGTCTGATGAACCATTCCACAGGGATTCATGACCTCCAGCTGTCCTGGAATCCAGGCTGTCCAAAAAATTGCTGTGTTTGGGGTGTACCTGAAGTGAAACTCCCAAGGGTTGTCTGTGCACCTGTAGTTTGATTTTGTGCTTCCTGGCATGATCTGTTCAATGGGAAAAAAAATGTTTGTAAACCCCGACATCTTTGCGTGTTTCTCCTGGATGATGATTTTTAGATCAAATATTGATTCTGTGAGGAGCCATCAGCTACTGTTTGTTATTCTCAGGTTTTACAAAGTCCAGCCCAGGCACTGTTTTGTGGTGGTGTCTGCAGAGACCAAGCCCAGGTCCCTGCAGGGAATTTTGGAAGGTGTAGCTTTGGATTTTGGCAGCACTTTTGCCATGGACCTGCAGGAAGGAAGCTCAACAGCAAAAACCTGAAATGAACTGTTTGAGAACCCAAAGCACTGAGCAGGACTGACCCAAACACTCAGCACAGGCTTAAAATATCAAATATATTCAGAAAAAATCTGTTGTCAATAGGGGCAAAATGTGTGGTATCTTCATCTCAATCCACACCAGGTTTTGTATCCAAAAGCAGAGGAGTCCCTCATTATCACACTCCTCTGCAGGAATGAGAGAATCACAGAATGGGTTGGGTTGGAAGGAATCTTGAAGATCCTTCAGCTCCACCCCTGGGCAGGGACACCTTCCACTGTCCCAGGCTGCTCCAAACCCTGTCCAACCTGGCCTTGGACACTTCAGGGATGGGGCAGCCACAGCTTCTCTGGGCACCCTGTGCCATGGCCTCACCAGCCTTCCCAAAGTAAAGAATTTCTTCCTAAAAACCCCAACCAACCAAGCCAAACCAAACCAAAAAAACCCCAAACTCAGAAAGAGGCTCAAGGGTTCTTTTGGACTCCTAGGGGATGGCACCCAGCAGATTCTGTGCAAATATTGATTCACAAAGTCCAAGAGCAGAGTTTAGGGGCTTGCTGGCCGTGCAGAAGTTGTTGTCTGACCCTCCATGAGCATCTTATTTAATCCTCCTCCCCCTTCTCTCCCTCCCCTGTCATTCTGGGGAACCACAGGGGTGAAATCTGCCTCCTCTTTCATGGCAGAAAGCCTGGGAAGGATCCTGCACTCGTTTCCATTCGGATGAAAGACAAAACAACTAAATTAAATTGGAAGCAATCTGTGCATTACACAAGTCTGCACACTCCAAAATTCTCAAAACAAAAGAGGTGCAGGGGAAGCCAATCACTATCGGAAAAGAGGAAAAAAGTGTCTCTGGACTAGAACTTTCACTGTTCCTTAACTCAGAACTGAACTATTTTAACTCCTCCACAACCAGAGCTGTGGAAACAGCAAAGGCAGGGAAGTGGCACCGAGTGTGGACATTCCCTGGATGCTGAGCTGATAGGGAATGACATCACTGCAGAGCAGAGCTGCCCCCAGCCCTGTCAGTGGGGCTGTCTGGAGCTGCAGTTTGCAGATGTTCACAGGGAGATGTGGTCGCCAGCCAGGGGGAAAAGGCGTCTTGGCAGGGGGAGGATGCCGAGGAAATCCAAATTCTCTTCCAGCACTCAGATTCTTTTTTCCCTTAAAAAAAAAAATTAAAAAAAAAAAAAAAATAGAAAAAAAACAGGAGAAGAAAAAAAAATAATTGAAACTTTGAAAGACTAGACTATTATTTGTTATGGTTGAATTGGTCACTGACCCACTGGCACAGAATACAAGCTTTTGCATAAAGTTGTTGCTAGATTTTATTTCCTTGGTAATGGAGGAATGGAAAAGTTCACTGCTCAGGTATCTTGCCTCATCCAATTTAATTATTTGAAGCAAAAAGGAAGAAAAAAAAAAAGGTGGGGGGGAGGGAATTCCTTGGAGCTCAGGTCACAATGTTATTATCAATTCAAATTCAGCTTTTCTGTCCCTTCACTCGGGATGGAACTCGATCTCATGAAACAGAGCTGCTCTCCCTGCTGCCCTGCATGCTCACGTGCACTGAAAGTGGTTGGTAATGTGTCCAACCTTCTTTAATCAATGCTAAAAATTAATGGAATTAACTTACGTTGTTTTTAATTGCTATTTTATGTTTAAATAATAATTATTATTTGCATAGCTGAACTTTCAGCCTTTTCAAAGACCAGAACTGGTCTTTGCTGCCTACTGGTGAATTAAATTTTGAAAGGGCCACAGGAATATCAGGTCACAGGATACCTTAAACACATTGTTAGGAAAACCTCAGCCAAGGTGACACCTGGGACCTTTGTGGAGCTCTAAGCTCAGTGCTCAGGGCAGGGGAGGCTCTGTGGGATTCACTGACAGGATGGGATGCTCCCAGGAAATGTGCTCAGCACTTTGCAGGGTCATTCCTACCCTGTGGAATTCCTGAGGAGGATCAGGACAAGGACTGCTGTGTGTCCTGAGTGCCCAGCACAGCATCCCTGGCACTGGGCTCAGCTCCTGTGAACCCCAGCAGAGTGAAAAGCAGAGAGGGTTTTGCATGAAAGGCTCTAAAATAGGATTTAGTAAAAGCCCAGACAGATCCATGGCCCTCACTCCATCATCGTGGCCAAACCACACCTCTAGGGTTTGGTTTTTCAGGGTTTAGTTTCTCATCTGGGTTTTTCTGTTCAGGTCTGAAGTTTCCTGGGCATGGGTTTTGTGCAGTTTTTGTCTCTCTGGCCCCTGGTACAAGAGGGGCTTGCTCTGAGTTGTGGCCTCTGTAAATGACATTTCTGCACGCACAGAGGGGTAGCTGGAAGTGGGCTGAGTGCTCACAAATCCTGGTGCCTACAATGCATATGCAAATGTGTGAAAATGCCCAGAAATTTCATGAGCCTGCAGTTCCCAGCTCTGGATTTTCCTCCCTGGTTACAGCTGCTGTCACCAAAACCCAGCTGAGCGTGGGGAGCATGGCTGTCCCTTGTCAGTACAGAAAAATACAGAACGTTGAGTTTGAGGGGTGGCAGGTACCAATTCACCTTTCTGGCTCCTCAAGGAACATTATTTTTGTGGGGTTTTACTCAGTGATGAGACCAGCAGTGTGTTTAACAGACCTGGAGTTATCCAGGATTGGGTCAGCAGCGAGTGGTGCCGGGATTACAAACTGGATTGAGCAAAAACATTTTTATTCCTGCAGAATTTCCCATTTGAGATGACTGGGATGAAAAAATATCCCCACAGAAGTGATGTAATCCCATAAAAGTTTGGGGATGAAAGCGCAGTCGGCCTTTTTAAAGAAAAAGGGGGGAAAATATTTACATTGGGGGGGGGAAAAAAACCTCTAGTCCTTTAAAAGGATTTTAAGGGAAGTGTGGGAATCGCAGGCCCTGCCGAGGGACTCTGCAGTCACCTGGCTCTGCCTCCCTCGTGACTGATAAGTCCCAGCTCGATTTTGATAAGGCTCCATGGTGACACAGCTGCGACAAAGGAGGGGCTTTCTCCTGTTACAGCCGGGGCTCCCCCCAGGTGAGGCCACTGGGTTGTTCCTGAGTTGACCCATTGACCCTCTAATCACTGACAAATTACCCGCTGCTCTACTCCGTAGCCTTCGTCCTGCACTGTTATTAAACACACTCATTTCTGTTTTATTAGGGCACTGAGGTGCAGTAATGACCCTTTGAGCTGACTGCAGTGAGTGGTTATGGAAGTATTTCTGTGCTTTTTCCATAAATTTTAAGAAATTTGTTTACTAAATACCAAACCCATGTAATGCAGAAAGAATAAAGGAGATTTTATTTGGCATTGGAGCTCCGGACAGTCTTTTAGCCAGGCTCAGCCAGAAGTCAAGTTCCTTTAGGTCCTTCAGGGCAACCAGGGAGTGAGGAGGGCCAAGGTGAGGGTGATGAAGTGTCTGATCCTGGTCTTGCACCAGGAGTCTGGGGCAGAATATCCTGATTTTCCAGCACAGGTTGGTTTGGATCCCGAGTGGTCCTGAGTCCGTTCATTCCCTTCACCTCCACCACTCGTGGTGGTCAAGGAGAAGCTGAGAACTTTTCCACTCTTCCCTGTCCTCCCATCTCCCAGTGCCAACTTCCACACAGATCCACACTTGTGACTTCCATAAATTTGCAGCAACTCCTGTGCAGTTTTTCAGGGTGACAGGGACGCCGTGAGCTTCCAGGTGATGCATTTCATGAAAGATCACATTTAAAAAGCTGAAGTCCCTCTAGAGGAAAATCTTCCAACAAGGTGTTCCCCAGCCCAGAGCTGAGAAGTCACTGGGTTCCTTTCCTGGTGGGACCCATGGCCATGGCAGCAGCCATGGAATGTGCAGCTGGGTTGGGATTTTTTTGGGATAAACTCTTCCCAGGCTGTGGCTGGGAGCTGCTCAGGTGGTTCCTGGGCTCTGCACAGGTGGAGGTGCTGCTGCAGGAGGAGGTTGGTCCCCCAGGGAACCCCATGGATGGGGCACAGCCCTGCAGGCCTGGAGGGAGCCTGAAGGGGAAAAAGGCAGGAAACACTTTTGGCCTAAAACAACACAGATAACTTGATGGTGCCTGCCTGATATTTTTGAACGTTTCCCATCAGTCTTTTCACTAAAGCATTTCCAGTTTTTCAAAGGATTGATTGTGAAGGTATAGGGAGCATGGGGGAGGGCAAACAAATTAGGGGGTTTAAAATTACTATTAAGTATCTTATTTTCAAGCCCCTTGACTGAGTCCCTCAGTTCAGAAGGGAAGAAATCAATGAACCATAGTCTACGTTTTGAAAGAGAACTGGAGAGCTTAAGTTTCCAATATTGGGCATCTTAAAGAAACCCAATTTTTCAGAAAGCTCCAAGTGCCCACATTCCACACAGACATTTCCTTTCTGGTGCTTCCAGTGGGAAGCAAATGCTGGGACAGCTAAATTAGAATTGAAAGCTTAAAATGGTGTCTTTGATGAGAATTTATTTCCAGTTAAGAAGGGATGGAATTTGTTGTGCTTTAGAACATATAAACCAATCTAAATTAACTATTTTCCTAAAAGTTCTGTCAAACATTGCTGACTGGGGGAAGTTACCAACAGTCCTGAGTGTGCAAGGTGATCAAATCAGGATTTAACCCTAATTAGGTTTCTGAGAAACTTCATATTTGATCTTTTTCCTCCTTTTATGTGTTTATTTGGATTTGTTTGAGCTGCATCATCAGGAGCAGAAGCAGAGCTGTTGTATATTCAGATGGGATGTTTTTATTCTATATATATATAAAAATATATGGTGTGCTGACCATCCTTAGTCTCACATTATCCTTTAAGCACACAGAGACAGAACCCCAGTGAAACCTTAGGATGGACCTTAATCAGAGCAATTCCATCAATTCCCCCAGAAAACTGCCAGTGAAAAAGCACAAAACCAGAGCAGATTTGCCGAGCAGATTAAATAATCCAGGGAATCAGCCCAAGGCCCGAGCTGGGGACAAATCCCTGCCCATGGGTGGGTGGTGGGTGCGAGACGGGGGTATTTTAGTCCTGAGTCTTTTGTTGGGAGGTTTAAAAAGCAAATAAATCGAGCGAAATCAAAGCCTGGAGGGGGCTGGATGGGGCTGGGGCCTGAGCTGGGCGGCTCTCACCAAACAGACCCCGGCCCCAGCTTCACAGAATTATTTCCCCGTTATCTTTGTTGTCGATGGCCTGATTGTATTTAGATTTCCACAGAAGGGCTCTGTTATTTTGGAGTAAAAGGGACCTGCTGTATTGTTTGAAAGGCACTTGTTCCAATTCTGAGCACTTTCCATCTGTTTTCCTCTTTCCTTCCTCTCGATGGGAGCAGCATTTCCTCCCCTTCTGACGCTGCTGGAGGGGTGCGGAGGGAGCTCTGCAAAGCTTCCTCAGCTCCGTGCTGGAGAACCTTGCCCAGGATTTAATCCCTGTCTTTGGGCAAAGAGAAGAGGGAAAGAGGGCAGAAGGAGCAATTTTTTGTTCCTTTATTCAAAGGCTTTGGAGAAGGGACTCATGGAAGGCTGGGAGCCCAAGCAGAGCAGGATCAGGAGTTTTGCTACCTAAGAGCTTGTGGGTGGCCCAACACGACACAAGTTTGGGCCCTTGTCCAGGTCGTGGTGAATTAGGGGCCCACAACAGAGAAAAACCTTCTCTAGCCAGTGATAATTTCTCCCTCTTTCCTCTCCCACCCTTCACAACTCCAGCGAGAGGTCCAACGTGCTGGGCTGGCAGAGGAGGGTTCATTCTTCTCCCAGCCTTGCTGGGTGGTTCCTTCCATGAATAACCCACACCGAGCCCCTCTGGTGACACCTCTGTGCCCACTCAGAGGCGGGCAGGGCTCAGCAGCCTCCCACCTCTGTCAAAGCAAAGCAAAGAGAGGAATGAAGAGGGGGAACATGCAGGAAAATCCCATTTTCTGAAGGAACTGAGCATCCCGGGGTGGTGGCAGCGGGGCTCTGTCTCCAGGTGACCCCCAGCTGCCTCTACCAGCTCTTATGTAACCTTGTCCTCCCCTCCGAGCCCGATGGGATGATGGATTTCTTTAAATTAATAATGCGTAAAAGGAGATTTACACCGTGCTGCTGGAATATTGTCTTTGCCTTTTATTCCTGCATTTGTCACTGTAATCCCCAGTCGAGGTGTGCAGTGGTGGGAAGGGGGGATAAATAATGAAGGCTCAAAAAAAAAACTCTGTCATCAGGCAGAGCCATTTGCAAATTCATCACCAATATTCTTCGGCAGGCAGAGACAGAGGGAAATGAAAAATAAGGAGTGCTGCTAATATATCTCACTGCTTTTCCATCTCCCGTTTATTCCTGGAGCCCACTTTGAGCTATGACAGAATGTGAATCCCAGGAATTGCCATTCCTTGGGGTTTTTTTTTAGAGACGAGTTGAAGGCTGCTTCTGAGCCTCTCAAGCAGTAGAATAAATACAGAGTAAATACCCATTAAATGGACTTTATAGCCAGCCATAGTGCACTTACCTGGACGGTTTTTGATTAATTAGGGTCTAACCTAATGTGGACAAAACAGTGAGGAAGTTGTGGCAATTCTTTAGCGTTTCAACTGCTGAGAAAGATTTTTAAGCCGTGTTCAAAAAGGCAAGGAAATAAAGCGACAATTTGAAAGGAGAACTCCTGGAAGGATTTATTTATTCATTATTCCAAGAATGGCTGAAATAGGCTGGAAGAGTCACCCTGAACCAGATGCAATTCCTGATTTCTTTAACCTTCCTAAAAAATGTTGCAACTCTCGAATTTTGAAATTGTGGTCTTGTGACGAGAAGAAAAACATGATATTGCAAAAGAGCTTCCCTTGCCATATTCCCTGACCATCCCAGCCTAGGAATTCTTACCAAATTTCGAGGGTAAAACCAATTTTTTTCCCCCTGGATGAAGTGTGACGCTCTGCAGGGGCATTCAGGGTAGAACAGAGTATCAAATCTATTAATTTAAAATAAATAAAGGCCTTTTACTTTAACTTTTACTGGAGCTTTTATGATCGCCCTGGTACCAAACCGATCCCATGAGCTTAAAAATTCTTGAATTTACAGAATCCCGTGCTGGATGCTCGATCCCTGCCAGGCCCAGGCAGCAGAGTGAAACCAGAATGTAGTAGCACTCCGAGAAGGGGGAGAAGATGAAATATATCACAAGATAATAAGAAAATAAACCATTAAAAGGCTCTGTTTCCCATTATCATGTGGTTTTATGTTAATGAAGTTGTTCCAGGCCTGTTTGAGTTTAACTCAAGCAGGGGAATATGAGTAATATGAAAAATATGTGGGGCTGAAGACCCTAAGTTGAAAAGTCTGTGAGACATGGGATGTTTTCGTTCAGCAGGCATTTCATAAGAAGAAATAAAGCAGCCAGAAAGTGGCACGGAAAAACCCCTGAGTGCCAGGTTTTCCCTTTTTTTTTTTATTTTTTTTTGGTCAGCTCTGGTTCCCCAATTCTTGTCCACCAAGGCAGGGCAGCCCTGGCTGGTGTGGAAAATTGGGATGTCCAGGCTCAGATTCCTCCCCTTGGTTGCCCATGTTTTTAAAAATGCTTTTATGGATCATAAAATTCCCAAAAAATATGATATTAGTGATAAATTGGCAGGTCTGTCCAGGCTGAACTAGAGTTGGGTGTTTTTTAAACAGATAATTGTTTTCTAAAAGAAGAAAAAAAAAATACTGGATTTGGAAAGCAGCTCCATCAGAAAGTGGAAAATTGTGAAAATGGCCAGACTTGAATATTTTTTGTAGTGTTTTATTTCAGAAAAGCTGAAAATTTGAGCTCTGACCTGAACTGACCTGATTTCAATACCAGCAAAGAGTAAGCACAAAAGGACTAAGATGTCCCAGATGTAGCAAAACAGATTCCACTGTGAATTGAATGATCTAATTTTTAAAAAAATTATTATTATTTTCAGTTTATTGAAAAAGGTGAAAAAAATTCTGTCATTTAACATACACTGAGATCTTTAATTTATTTATTTTTTTGCTTTAAAAATGAACTTTAAAAAATCCTGTTCCACAATAATAAGGATCATATCCAGGAATTGGTTGGAAAAGTTGTGATGAGGGTTTTTTTTGTTTGGTTGTTTGTGGGTTTGTTTGTTTGTTTTTTGTCTTGGTTTTGTTTTTATTTATTTATTTTTTAAAGTAATTCAGCTTTGTATTTTCCTGCTGGATATAAGGAGCAGTGAATCTTCAGATTTTGGATCTGGCCCTTGCTCCAGCCGAGCAAAAGATGTTCATTCTCCTTTTCAAAGGCAGATATTTTTTTTCTCAAAGCAAAGTCCCCTAAAAATCAAAACAGAGACAAAGAACCCATCCCTGATTTAAGAAAAGTAATTTTTAAAGCATTACCTCAAAAAGAGGACAAACCAGGTTGTTCCAGCCTGGCTCTGGACACTTCCAGGGATGGGCCATCCAGTTTCTCTGGGTAGCACCTACCAGGAGCAGAATTTAACTCTAAATCAAAATAAAATGTTCATTTTGAGTGCTGTCCCTTCAGTGCATCTGCATTACTCCCTGAAAAATCAACAGTGAAAAGCAGCAGCCCTTCAGACACCAGGCTGACAGAGTCAGAATTTTCCCTCTTTAAAAGAAAGCTCCAAGCTCCACTCGCCAGCAGTTAATATTTCAGGCTGCGGGACAATTGCTGGCCAGCAGAAGCAAAATGTAAAAATATTTTTATCTTAAATATTTTTCTTAATAATAGCTTCAAAGGCAGAGAAATGGCTGCTTGGACTGCAGCTGACTGCTGCGTGCTGTGGCCTGGCAAAGCCAGCCTGGGGGGAAGAGAAAACCTTGGATTTCGGTGTTACTGGCCAGGCTGGAATTTGGATTATTTTACCCTGCAGAAGTATTTCTAGAAGGAGTAACACAGGAGCAGGAGGTGTTCTAGTTCTGTGTGTGGAGATCCCACCAGGAATTGCATGGTTTTATAGATTTTTTATATCGAGTACTTCTGGATTTACCTATCAGGTTGCAAGGAAAATGTTCATAATGGAGAGTAAAGCCGAGGGTGAAAAGGTGGTGGAATGGAGTGGGAAAATTCTCTTTATTTCATTTTTCTGATCAGTAATCTCCTTCCCACGAGTGGAGGGATCAGTGAGGATGCTCAGTGTGGAATCCCTGAGGAAGCTGGGGATATTCACGGGGTAGGTCTGTGGTAAGGCTGGGAGTTCTTCCACTTCTCTCTTCCCTGAACGAGAATAAGCCTTTCCCAGTTGTGCTCTCTGTGCGTCAGGGAATGGGACTGGGAGAGAGGAAAAGCTCCTGTGTGAGCCACAGGGGTGCTGAGGCTGCTCTGGGGAGCCCTGGTTTTGCAGTTGTTCCCAAACCTGGCTGGGTTGGGTGACACACACGGGCACAGCTCATGCAAAGAGCTGCCCCATCCCTGGAAGTGTCCAAGGCCAGGCTGGATGGAGCTTGGAGCAACCTGGGATAGTGGGAAACATCCCTGCCTATGGCAGGGGGTGGGATGAGGATCCCCTCCCAACCCAAACCATTCCGTGACTCCAGACAGGCACAAATTTCAAGCACAACTCTGCTTTTGAACATTAAAGCTACTTTTGCATCCAACCCGAGCTTCAAATGAAAGGGAGTCGCTTGTGCCACATGTGAGGCCACAGGCACCTCTGCCAGGGCTGCAGGACCCGTGGTTTGCACCTCCTCTGGTTCTTGGTCCTGCTTTGATGTCTAAATTCACAGAAAAAAAAAAAAAAAAAGACAGAAAGAGTGATGAAGCACTGGGATGGTCTACCCAGGGAGGTGGTGGAGAGACCATCCCTGGATGGGTTTGAGAAGAGATTGGATGTGGCACTGGGTGCCAGGGTTTAGTTGAGGTGTTGGGGCAGGGGTTGGACTCGGTGATCTTGAAGGTCTCTTCCAACCTGGTGATTCTGGGATTCTGTGAAAAGTTGTAAATGGGATGAAATCCTCCGGGGTGGAAGAGCCTAAACTGGCCCAAGGTGCTGCTCGGTGCTGGCAGCGGGGCAGGGACGAGGGCTGGCGTGGGATCCCTTAGAGCCCCAGGGAGTGCTGCAGAGGGGCTGCAACACTAAACAGCAATATCACCTTGCCTCCTGTTTTGCTAAAATGAATTAACTGGCAGGAAATCGTGGATTTCCGAGCCCGGCTTTCCTTACGACATTCCTCGCTGCAAAAGGAGAATTAAACCGGTGAAAGTTGGAGTAACAAGAAACAGGTTCTAGAATTATTCTGTGTGGTAAGAGCGAAGCAGCATCGACCTGGGTGCCAGCAGCTCTTTTAGGAAAGGAGTTTGGAGAAGAGAAAGTGACTGAGGGAATGGAGAGTGCAGAGAATTGATCAGGAGATGTTGGGTTGCAGTGGAGGCATAAAATCTGTTAGAGGTGGGAATACACCGCCAACATCCCAAAAACTGGGGCTGTGTGATCACAGTCCCAGGATACTGGAAGTTATTCCAGAAAGTTCTCTTTTGGGAAATTAATTCTCTTAAATCTGTGATGGGTTCTTTATCTCTGCTTTGGTTTTTAAGAGATTTTTCTTGGAGAAAACATATCTGGCTTTGAGGAGAGAATGACCATCTCTCTCAGCACTTGGCTCAGTGTGTTTGCAGAACTGGGGGGAAGAATCCACTGAGCACTTCTGAAAATTTGCCCTTAAATCCCTTATTAGGTCATGAATGGAAGGAAAAAAAACAAACCAGCACTAAAAAGTTTCGAAGGAGATTTTTGGAATTCTCACCATGGTTTTATCATCTTCCCAACGCTGAATGGTCTCACTGTTGGAGCTGCTGTGGTGGGAGTTGGGCACTGATGGGACAGGGCAAGGCTGCAGGAATGTGCTTTCCTTGCCACGGATTGTCCAGTACAGCAGGAACATTCAAACCATTGCAAAGATTCATTCTTTGCCCCGTTCTCCCAGAGCTCGTGTGAGCTCCCCTTCCTCATGCGTTCATACGGGGCCACATTCCTCCATATTCCCCTTTTCAGCTGTTTCTGATGACTTCTGAATTTAAAACTTGCAGTTTTATCCATGCATTGTCCTGGATTGCTGCAGCACTGTCCTGAAGAATACAAAGTCTGGGGAAAAAATTCTGTTTTCCAAGGATTGTAGTGCTTGGGTTTGGGGTGCTTCTTCTCCAAACGCTGTGCAGCATTCAGAAACTTGAAATTAGAAGCCACGTTCCAGGAAAACAATGAGGGCTCCATGCTGTATTCACTGGCAGCTTCTTTCCAGGTGCTCCCAGGCACGAGTGGGCAGAACTTTGGGGTTTGGAAGCCAACAGTTCTCAGGGATCCATATTTTGGAGGTAGGATGAGAGGATCCATTCAGTTCCCTGTGGATGATGGGAAATAGCCTCAGGCTGTGGCAGGGGAGGGTCAGGTTGGACATCAGCAGGAATTTCTCCATGGAAAGGGTGGCCAGGCCTTGGCAGGGGCTGCCCAGGGAGGTTTGGAGTGCCCATCCCTGGAGGTGCCCAAGGGAGGCCTGGATGTGGCACTCAGGGCTCTGGGCTGGGGACAAGGTGGGGATTGGGCACATCTTGGTCTCGATGGCCTTAGAGGTCTTTTCCAACCCCAGTGATTCTGCGATACTTGAAATTTTCAGGGAGAGAGAGGGAGGCCTTGGGGAATAAGCTTTGATCCAACTGTGCTTCCACGGATTTCCCAAATTGTCCCTGGCAAAGCGCTGCTGATTTAAGAAGGAATTCCTGCGGTCTCTCCTGCTCGGAAGTTGCAGGAGGGATGTTGGTATCAGCAATAAATGCCCTCACCTTGCAGACCACAGCTGCCTTTACCTTCTCCTCCACCATCCCTCCCTCATTTCTCTCCCCTCTCCTTTTTTCCCTGCCTCAGCAGCTTAGCACCAGAGCGCGAGACAAAAATAAAATAAAAAAACTAAAAAAACCACCCCAAAACCCACCACGACACGACAAAAAATTCCTTTCTTCCCCAGCCCTGTGGCTGTGCTCTCCTTGCCTGTGCTCGTGTCCCAGAGCCGTGCTCGGGTCAGCAGCGAGCTCACGCTTTTGTCAGCGTGATTAATAGCGCTGTGGATTGTCGTTAATTCACTGGCTAATGACTGCAACTCTGGCCGCTCCCGGAGTAATCGGGTGATGTATGTGGGGAGCGCGCACCTCATGGCAGAGGTGAAAATCATTTCGACAAGTCAAATATTGTCACAGGGAACAAATGGCTCTCCCTGTTAATAAAAATTAATGAATTTTTTTTTACCGCCGGCCTGCTAAATGAAGCCGTGGAGTGAAGGGAGTGGAGTGGAGGGGACAAGCTCGGCGGAATTAGAGCGCTTTATTCGGTGCTTAAAAGTGTAAACATCTTTATTATGGCGGTGATGGGATGTGGCAAGGGGTGCTGGGGCTTTTGTTTGTGCTCTGGAGGGGTTTGCTCGGATGCACTGAAGCTCTCTGAAAGTTTGGGTCTGTGTTTGCGTCGGGACGGAGAGGAGCCAGGAAACAAAGAGGTTTAGTCTGGTGGAGAAAAGATGAATATTTAATATTAGGAGGTGGTGGATCTCTGCCTTCATTCTTTCGAGGAGTGCCCTGGCTGCTCTTGGGCACAGAACTTTGGCAAAGCCGCCTCTGAGCTTGCCCAGTGCTGGCTGGTTCTGCCTTTCCATCAATTCCCAGTGGATTCAGGCAGTCGTTGCCATCAAACCCAGTCAGGATTGGTCCTGTGGGAGAGGCTGGTCTGGTGCCTGGTGGGTTTCAACACCAGGTGGGAGAATGTGTACGAGAGGAAAAACTGTCGTGGCAAAAGCAGCATCCCTGAAGAAGTCAGCAGAATTTTGGGATTCTCCATCCCAAACTGGTACTTAATTCCCTGTTAGTTAGTGAGCTCTAGCTCGCAGAAGAGTTTGGGCTGCTTTCGTGAGGATTTTTGGCCCTGGCTGTGCCCATGAGAAGCTCTGGGTCCTGTCAGTGAGCTGATTTTTGAGATGCAGTCCCTGGAGCAGGTGATGTGCTCACAGGATTGGGGTGCAGCCCAGCAGCACCTCGGAATTCCAGGGAGAATGGTGGGAATGCTGCTCAAGGCCATTGGGGCTGGGTTTTGGGGACCACTGCAGCTGGATGCGCTCCCATCAGGGAGCTTGGATCAACTCCTGGTTTGCTGTAATTGTTATACTCCTGCCAGGCTGACAGATGAAAATTCTGGTGTTGAGTAGAAAACAAGAGTTAAACAACCCTGCTGCGAGGCCTTGTTTGTTTTATCAAATTTGTGAGGGAAATCTTCCAGCAATTTCACCGGTTAAAGTCAGGTAGATGAAGAAAAATAACATTTGACCTGCAAGGGACCTTTAAGGTTTTCTGAGTTTCTGTGTATTTGGCTGTGGAGGGAGCAGAAAAACAGAGGGATCAGAGAAGGAAAACACGGGGAAGCTTTGGACAAACAAACAAACAAACAAACAAACAAACAAAAGCCCTCAGTGGGCTCCTGCAGGGAAGGTTGAAGTACCCAGGTTCCTGTTGCAGCCAGGGCTCAGACAGATCCTGCAGCTTTATTTTTTTGGGAAGGGCTGCCTGGAATGCTGGAGTTCTGCAGAGCTGCTCTGACAGAAGCTCTGTGGGGGAACACGAGGAGAAATATCTGTGCTACTTAAAAATGTCTCCCTTTTCCCAGCTGGGTGTAGGTGCTGCCTTGGAAGATAAACACTTTGATAATCCTTTCCTTTAATGAACTGATTTTCCTGTCTGCGTTTAATTTGAATGTAAATATATTTGCTGGTGATCCATAAAGCAGGATGTCATTTTGGAGATTTTAATCCACTTTATGTGTGTGTGATTTTACGGGTGGCAAAGTTTAGAAATGTTGTTAAATCTCTGGACGACAGTGAAAACTTCCTGCATAAAGGATTATTATTAATTGTCAGCTAATTGGGAGGGTGATGATCTCTGACTAAACACTGAGGCAAGGTGTTGATTTGTATTAATTGTTGAAGATCCCATTAGGGTGTTAGCTCCTGTTTCCTGTGCAGAAATGCAACAGTATTTTGGATATTGATGTGGTTTTTTTCCTTTGAGGTGAACTGTTCCTCCCTGATGCTCTCAGCTCTGTGTGGTGGTGATGGCAAATGAGGACAGCATTCCCAACAGGACCAGTTTAGAGATAAAAAGCCACTGGATTTCTTTATTTATAATTATTCCCAGTGTTAGAGGCTGTGGGCATTGTATAAATGCAGGTCAGCAAACAGATCCTGCAGCAGCTTCTGCTTTCGAGGGATATTTTTTGAGTGTGCTTGAACACTTGGCATATATTTCACAGGAAAATCCACGCTATTTGTCAATGAGACAGACTAAATTAAAACTTGATTAGGCAATCCCAAGTCTGGGTTAAGCGTTACTGTGTTAAAAACCAAATTCTTCATGAGAGATAAGAAATGAAGAGCCTTTATTTTTTTTTTTTTTTCCTTTGGGAAAGACTTTGAAAAATCTAAATTTCAACTTGGTGGACTTTCACATAAGTCCCTGGTGTGATAAAATTTATAATAAATGAATACCTGGATGAAAATACCTTTTCAGAGATGGCCA
The DNA here is from genome assembly GCA_013399225.1 of Rhipidura dahli. Taxonomy (NCBI): domain Eukaryota; kingdom Metazoa; phylum Chordata; class Aves; order Passeriformes; family Rhipiduridae; genus Rhipidura; species Rhipidura dahli. Next base: position 82,718 of record VXAC01005621.1, on the reverse strand, counting down.
ATATAATAAATAACACAAGCCAGAGCTGCTCCTGCTGCTTTGCCCTCAATCCCTCCTTTACCAGAGCAGCTTGAGCAGCCCTGGTGCATCTCTTTAATGTGGCCATGTGACTGCTCCCAGTCCAGGAGCTGAAGAGTTAAGGCACAAATAAAACCTCAAGTTCAGACTGTCAGCTTAGATAGTGCTTAGCAAGGGTCGAGGAAAAAAAGCCAGTTGTGATTTAGAAGAAAAACAGTGAGATTTGACCAATTCCATGGAATACCTTTCTTAGCCCCGGGGCGAGTGGAAGTGGTATATTAACCAAGGAATAGAGCAGAGGAGGAAAAAGGCCAAATCACATTTCTTTGAAACAAAGAGGCTTTTTACCAGGAACAAGCCTTGATAAAAATTACAGTGGCATCGCGAGTCATTTCAGCCGCTCTGCCTCGGGCCATATTAGAGCAGTGAGGAAATAGGGGATGCAGCAGCCCTGAAATACAAATACAGTAGTCCCGGGAGTGTTTTTAGTATAAATAATCCTTTTTAGAATAATGTAGTGGCTTTAAATAGGGCCAGGTGGTGGGTGCAGCACCCAGGATTTCTTTGGAAGGAGGAGAGGGAAGTGGGGTAGAGAAGCTCTGCCTGGGTGTGGGGACTGCCACAAATCCTCGTTCTTCCACAGCTTCCCAGCTTCTGACTGGACCAGGATCTGGAGGAATCCATTTAAAATTGATGTGAATGGATCTGCCAGGCTGAGCCAGGAGGATATTGTGCTTATGAACTGAGTGGGGCTAAAAGCAACTGTGGAGTTCTCTGGAACTGGGCAAACTTCCTTTGGAGAGGATGGGATTCTCCCAGGAATCCCACCAGCGACAGTGTTTGTTCACATGGTGTTGGGGAAGGATTTATGGGGTGTCACACCCCACTGCCATTTGCTGAACCTCCTGTCTCTCCTGTCCTACATTTTGCAGACAAACTCTGGGAGCACTTTCTCCGTCAGAAGTGACTTGTAAATATCCTGCCGTGGTGGAAAAGCAGGAGGATTAAACACACGCTCAGCTCTTTGTCAGGTTCTTGTTCTTAGAGAGAAAAGAGCACTTGAGTGGCCAGGAGAAAAGTGCCCCAAACAGCAGCTCTGTGGAGGTGCTCCCAATGCAAACATTTATTGAAACTGCCATGGTGGGAGAGGAGGAATGGAGAGATCCACAGGGAACAGCATTGAAACCCCCGGTTGTTTCTTACTGTCATCACTTGCCCTGTTAAAATTCCATTTTTCAACGCAATTAAACCTTTCTGCAATCGCTGGTAGCCAGAGGAAAGGTGTTTTGCCCAGGAAAGAGTTTCAATTCTGGTCCCAAAATATCAGGAACCTGACTCCTCAGCCCAGTGGTGGGGAGTGCTTGGTAGACTTCTGAATTTTCCTTATTTACACATTCAGAATGTGGCAGGTGAAATGCTGGATGGACATGGCTGGGTTGCTGCAGTCAGAGATGTGCCCCAACCCAAGCTCAGGTGCACATTTGAGGTTCAGTTGCTGCCATAGCTCCTGGCTGTCACAATGTTTGTCCCTTCCCAAAGCTGCATTCTCAGTTTCTGAGCCATTCCTGGTAGGAAAAAGCAGCTGGGAATTCCTGCTTGCAGTGGTTGTGAAGGAAGGGCTGGCAGTGTGGTCAGTGAGGTGCCCAGAAGATGCCCAGGACACTGAGAAAACACAAACATTTTGTGGCTTGGTGGGGTCCAGGCAGGGTGGGATGTGTGGGAGCATAAAATGAAACCCAAAACGAGTTCAGGGGCTGGCTGTAAACCCCCACAGCATTCCAGGGGCTTTGGAAGTGAATCCATAAGGAGTGGGAAAGCCATTTCCAGCTGATTTTTGAGCACAGTCCTCTGCTCCCAACCCACATTTAGTCCGAGGAGATTTGTCCTTGTGGGTTACACCTCTCTGGGAGGAAACCAGCCCAGCCCAAAAGATCAAAGCTGCGGTGGGTGTTTGAGATCCCTTTTTGTGTGTCCTGTGTGGGGCAGAGCTCGGGCAGCCCCTTCTGTGCAAGGAGGGCTTTTCACCCAGATCTTCACCTCCAGGTCTGGGAGAAACATTCCTGGCTCCAACTGGACTTTGAGGCTGCTGCAAAAACGTGTCTAGGAGTAAAAAATTCATTTGTTTGTACAAAGCTCGAGGAGGACTCGGCTCAGTGACCCAGTGGGGTCTGTGCTAAAAGGTCTTGAGCTGGAATGGTTGGATTTGGTTTCACTGATATCGTGAGCTGCAGCGTTTGGGAACCTCTTTGGCAACAGCCCTGCTCATTCCACTTGTGCTGTTTGTAATTAAAGAGTGTGTGAAATAATGATAAAGACTTTCAAAGACTGAGTTTAAAAAAAATTGGGCTGATCCATTAGAAAAGATGGAAGAAGTTCTACAGTTTTTTGGGGTTTTTTTTGGCTTTAAAATGCAGGGGTGGCAGTATAAAAGAGCTCGAAATACAAACCTAGAAATCTGGTACAATGTGGACAGACCTGAATTTCAAAAATATCTGTGTGGTGCTCTGAGTGCTGAGGAAAATACAGTTTGCAGAGTACAGCCCTACTCGGGATGGCAAAAATAGGATGTGGGATATTTCCCCCCCCTGTTTTTGCAGAACTCTGCTGTTTCTTCCCCAATATAAAACTGGATTTTTTTTTTCTTTTTTTTTGTAGTTTTGTTTTGTTTTGTTTTGTTTGTTTTTTGGCCGGGGCAAGGCAAATCCAACTTATCTTGTGGCATTAAAATGTGTGCCATTCCCTGTGAAAACAGAGCCCTGCTTTTGACACCCACCTCACGGCTCCGTCCTCTGTCCTGCATTGATTCACTGCTCCCCTTTCATCCCCCCAACTCCACGGGCACCATCCCCATCCCCACTCTGCCCTCCCTCCTCTCCTCCCGCACCGTTTGCGCGCCTCCCGTCAGGAACTGGAAATTGCTATCGATTAATATTAATATTCCGCGTGTTTGCGCGGACGCCTCTCCCCGCTGCTATTAATCTGCCCTGTTAATAATGCCAGGACTCCTGTTCGGGACCCTGGGGAAGCCACAGTGAGCGGAATGACAATGAGACGGTGACAACAGCCCCAAAGCCTCCGCTTGGCAGAGCTGTGAATTCCAATCGCGAGGGCTCCTTTTGGAGGCTCACAAACGCTTTATTCTCGCTCCATGGGTTGACATCCAGCGCCGAGAGAAATACCCAGCACGGGCTGTTGGTTTTTGGAGAGCCGGCCCGAGCGCGCTGCTTTATTTATTCTAACCAGGTAGCGTTTCTCCCAGCGGAGAATTCGCTCCCGCAGCCGTTTCCCAAGTTCCACTTTGCTGCGTTTTCGGCAGGGCTGGAGCCTTTCTATAGATTTTTTAGAAGGGGAGGGATTTTGGAGCAAAAATAAGCAAAGCACTGCAAAGCAATGATGGTTTTTCTGCACCAAGAGGAGCTTTTATCTGGGCTTTGCTCTCTTCCTTCCCTGATTTTTTTCTTTTTTTTTTTTTGCTGTTATTTCTATAGATTCTCCCCCAAATGTTTGTTACCTCTCTGGTAATGCACTGTACATTTCTTGTGATGCTTCGCTGGAGCTTTCATCTTGTAAATAGTTCAGGGACACAAATCCCAAAGGCTGATATTTTTTCCAGTGCCTTTAATAATAAGATAGCAGAGCTTATTTTATTTTTTTTAAATTTTTGTTTAAAAGAACCTGATTTCTGGATCCAATGAATATTTGGACATGGCACAATTTGTAGAAATGTCAGCTTGAATTCAAATTAAAAACAAAATTGCAGATTCAGGAAGAGCAGGTGAAGCAAAGTTACGGACAACAAACAGCAACAACAATGTTCTCTGAAGAGTTTGATTCTAAAAGTATCTTATGTGGAAATATTTTTGATGCCTGGTTGAACCAGACTTTTACTGGAAATATAATACTGGCATTTAGAGCAGAGTAATTTGGACAGTTTCCCTGCTGGTTTTACTAGAGGAAAATGCGTATTAAGGAACACACTGAAATACTGTTTCGAGCTTTATTCTTCATTTCTGCCAGCAGAAATCCCTTAATAAAGGAAAACATTTCATTTTTTTCCTTTTTTTTTTTTTTTTTTTTTTTTTTTTTTGCTTAAAACCAAAGGCACTTGAAATCCTTAATACCTGTTCTTCTCACAGCCAAGTTTTGCAGCAACTGCTTCGAGAATGTTTATTGAAAAATGCACCCGATTAACTCTGCTCAGTCCTCATCTGCTCTCACTGCTCCTTTCGGGTCTGCTTTCTGTTTCTTTTTAATAAAAGGACTTGAAGCTGCTTCGAGAGGTGCAGTTCCAGCTCAGACAAAGCAGGGCACAGACGTGGAACTTGAAAAATGAATATACAAAGTAAACACGGGGAAGGGGCTGCGTCTGGGAGAGTTTCATTTTTATCGGAGTCCTTCTTCCTTTTCACTCGCCCTGCCTCCTCCTCCTGCCTCATCCCGCACTGCCTCTGCAGCTCTGAGTATTCTTCAGTAGTAAATTGGATTTTTAATGTGTTCTGCAGCAGTTCTGCATCAGCCAGATCCAGGGAGGTTCTGTGTATTTTGTCCTCAAACTTTGGTTGCAAAGTTTTGGGCATCAGAGCTGGACTCAGCAGTACCTGGGGCAGGTTCCTGTGCTGGGAACGCTCAGAGCCTGTTCCCATCTGGAATCTTACACAGGGATGAGCTAAAACTTGTGGTTGCTTCAGATTTCATTCCAATGGCAGCTATAAATAAAAATTTCCTTGGGTAGCCTGGCAAACGTGAGTGTTTGGGATACAGGCAGCTTGGCCAGCAGAGTTTGGAGCAGCTGGGTCCCTCAGGGATGGGTTCCTGACCACTCACCTCCAGCATCCTGCTTAGACCATCTTCCTGCTTCTCGAGCATTCCCAAAATTCTGTGCTTTGTGGAGTGGAAGTGAAATCTAATTAGAGTTTTAAGGGCAACAAGCTGAGAGTGGAGTTCGGGTATCTGCTGGAGCTGGGCTGGGTGGGTTGGTTGTGGTATCAGCTCAGATCTGAGTGAGTACCCAACGATTTGAGGTTGGCAGGGTCTGAATTTTCCATGCACACCTATCTACTGGAATTTAACTTGTCAGCTGGAGGAAACCAGTGACCTGTGACCCGTCCTGTGCCACCACTCCAGCTTGAACGGGGAATGTGGAAGACCAGATCTCACCCACAGCCATTTTGATTGTCCCCAATTCCTTTTACTTGTAGCTTTTTGGGTGTTTCCAGGTGTCAGGGATCTGTGAAAAACTCTGGATGTGACCTAAGGAGGGAACAGGATTACTCCAGTAAGAAATAATTTGGAGTGCTTGGTGTGTTGGTGTCATTTGGTGTTAAAGGCCCAAGATTCAGGGGGAATTTGAAGGGAAGAATTCCAAGCTGGGTATCTCTAGATATCAGATGCCAGAAAAGATCTCTAGATCATCTCTAGATGCCAGAAAAGCTGGCAAGACCCCAGCAAGTTGTAGCAGAAGTGCCCATTAAAGTGAAAAATTAAATAAAGGATTGGGTGTGGGGCAGCAGTGTTTCTTAAAGGTAAAAACAACCCCTGTGACACTCCCTTGGCACCGTGGGGGCAAAACCACTTCCCACTCGTGGCCACTTCCCTGCCTGGATATTTATTGCCCAAGCCTTTTCTCAACTCTTTCATTTGTGAAAATCGAGAGGTTTCTTGAGTGAATGAAAGAGAAAAAAAGGCATTTCCCAAAGGTGGTTTAAAGCAGAATTTCATCTCGCTCTGGGAGCAGTCAGAGGTGATGGGAAAAGCTGTCAGAGCATCCTCTGTAGTCTGGGGACCCTGCAGAGCCCTGGGGGTTCCTCAAGGACAGGCTCTGGTTTGGGTGCTGGATGTATTGAATTCAGACCAGTGTCCACCAGCAAACTCTGTGGATCCCAGTGCAGCTTGGATGGAGGTGGAGGAGAAAAGTTCTTGCAATGAAAGGGAGGAAGAATTTGTGTGGTGGGCTCGAGAATCTTGAACAACTTATTGTTCCTTGTCCTTTCCTCGCAGCCATTCTCATTAAGATTGTCCATGGATGGGGGGAAAAGCCATGTTTAGATGGCATTTAATGCTCCAGTCCCATCCTTAATGGAAGAGGAATAATTCCTCTCATGACATTTTGTTGCTAATTTGCATCTTTTCCAGCAGAAGTGTTTCACACACTCTTCCAGAGAGGGTCTGGCACAATCCAACCCACAAAGGCCCATTTCCCTCACCACGCCAGGCTAAAGAAAAGAGTGGCTGCTCTTTGTGGCACCCAGAAGTGAGATCCCCCTGGCAGCCCAGGCGTTTCCCTGTCTGCAGGCTCAGGTTTGCACCCAGCAGGGAGAAGAAGCGGGGAAGGAAGGTGTGGATCCGTGAGGAGGGTGAAAGTTTAGGGGAGAATTCTACTTCTCATTCCATGTGGGATTTAGAGGGACTCAGGAATGCCAGGGCTGGATCCAGAGCTGACTGATCCCAACAGCTCCCACCACCTTCAGGGAAAAGCTGGATTTTGGGGCTGCTTCTGCCAGGCAGGCACAGCCTGGATTTGGGATTTCCCATTGTATTTCAGCTGCGGCCATCAGGTGGCAATCTGACCACTGGGATCATCCCGTGCTGGAGGCGCTTTGGGGTGGCTGCTCCTTGGGCTTGCCAAGGTTCTTCGTGATCCAAGGTCGCGGCTGCCAAGCTCTGGGCTGTGCCTGCTGCCAGCTCCTTGCCTGGGCAGGGCACAGAGGGATGGGCAGCCAGGCTCCTGCAGAATTCCCAGTGGGTTAAACCAGGATGCAGGGCAGGTATTCCTGTGAATTCACCTGAATGAAGTTAAGCTGAGCAGCACAACGCCCCGAGGTGATGAACCCTGTCAGCAGCAGCACATCCTTGATGGGAATATTTCCTTCCTGGTGAGGCAGGGCTGTGTTTTGATGATCTGTTCCAGCTCCTCTGGCCTCCAAATGGGTCAAGAAAAATGCCTTTATTTTTGGTATGAGATGACAGCAAATGGAGATGGAATCCTGTCACCCCAGAGTTAGAAATGTGGGTGGTTTTGTTCACCAGAGGTGTGAAATAAAGAACAAGGAGTTATAGCCTGGTTTGGGTGTGAAATAAAGAACCAAGGAGTTATAGACTGGTTTGGGTTGGAGTGACCTTAAAAATTATCCTGTTCCAGCCCCACTGCCACGAGCAGGTCCCACCAAACCAGGTTGCTCAATGGCCCTCAAGATATTGCTCAAAGTGCTCAAATATTCTCTGCCTTCATTCTCAGCAGGCACTTCATCAGGAATTGTTTGGTTTGGTTGTTCTGTTTTCTTCCCTGGGGAATGTTTCTCAAGGAAAATCACGCAGTGCAGGCAGCTCAGACATCCATGGAGCTCTAAAGGAGGTGGAGATGTCCCTCTTTGGGCTGGAGAAGATGTTTGAGGTCACCCCACTGCTCTTCCTGCAGAGCCAGAAAAATGGAAATAAATCCCAGGGAAGTCCCGGCCTAATGGATATTTTCCTGATAATAATTTCTATTATTATATTGTTATTATACATTATAATAACCACTTAACAAGCAGTTCTAGACAGCACTGAGGTTTTAATACTCATGTGTGATTCTAAACTCACAGCTAGGAATGAGCTGCAAAGTTTGGGTAATGATATAAAAACTCCTTCCAAGACCCAGTTAATCCCTAAGGAAAAAAAGCACCTGTGCCTGTGTGGTTCATTCATAGCTACAAAGTCAAAATTCTCAGGGAATATTCACATTTTCTACCCTTCTGCTCCAATATTTCCCTCAGGCCTGAGGTTCTGAGGCAAAGTGTGAGTTCAGTGGGTGCCTGTCATTCTTCTTGTTGCTCAGAAAACAAAAATACCTGGGTTTCACACAAATGTTGAATAACACAGCTCAGCATAACTCAAGATTGTGCTGGTGACCAGGCACTGCCTGCCCAAGAGAAACCAATTCTTGGGATGTTCTGTAAATGTTCCCAGTGATGAAGTCAAAGGAGCTCTTTGCAATCTGTGAGTGTAAAAAGTGCTCAGTCATTTCAGATAATTGGTATTTCCAAAGCAGAATTAGATATCCAAAACAACAACAATAATTAAAACAGGAATAACGACAATAATGATAATAAAATAATAAGAACCATATCAAAAACTAAATACAACAAGCCCACCCCAAACCTAACGCATTATTTTCACCTACCACCATTTCCTTTAACATCAGCCTTGCTTTCCCTTTCATTAGAGCTGCTAAACAGATTATTCATGAGGTCTCTCACCACCACTAAACCGTCCCTCTCATTGTCACCAGCCCCTCATTGGTGTCACACAGATTTTCAGCGTCTGCCCATATCTGATTATCTGTGGAAACAACCTTTCAATGAGCCTTTTGATCGAGTCATTTCGCTGGGGGAGCTTTGAGGGACTAATTTTAGTTTCATGACAATAACAATAAGGTCAAGTTGTATTTCTGTGCCGCTTTGCACCCGGGCAGACATTCCAGAGGGGCAGATGTAGGACGGCGTGGTTGTCACTGTTGTCACCACGGAGTGGCCACGTCCGGCTCTCCGTGGCAGCCAGCTGGCTCGGGATGGAGCTCAGGAGAACTGGGGATTGTTCCTGGAAAACGAGATGTTCCCTGCTTGGTTTTTTAATGTATTTTTTTTTAACTTAACCAGTTGTGGAATGTTTGGAGCAAAGCTGAGAGGAGCCACAAGGGTAAGAAGTGGCTCAGTGGGGGCAATCGAGAAGATTCTGTGGAATAATCAAAACTGAAGCCCAGCTGTTGGATTTGCCCCAAATCCTTGGAATAAACACAACCTGTGGAGAAGATCAGCTCCCTCACCTGTGGGTTTGAGCTGGGAAAGGGGCTCAGCCTGGAGAAAAGGAAGCTCAGGGGGAACTTTTTTCTCCACAACTCCCTGACAGGAGGGTGCAGCGAGGGTGGGTCAGGCTGTGCTCCCAGGGAACAGGGACAGGATGAGAGGGAATGGCCTCAAGCTGCACCAGGACAGATTTTGGTTGGACATCAGGAGGAATTTCCCCATGGAAAGGGTGGTCAGGCCTTGGCAGGGGCTGCCCAGGGAGGTTTGGAGTGCCCATCCCTGGACGTGTCCCAGGAAAGCCTGGAGGTGGCACTCAGAGCTCTGGGCTGGTGACAAGGTGGGGTTTGGTCATGGATTTTTCTTGATAACCCTGGAGGTCTTTGCCAGCCTCAGTGATTCTGGGATTCTGTGAAATCCACCTGGCAGTGCACAAAGAAGGGTCAGGTTTGGGCACAGCTCGGATTTTCCCTGGGAGCCCTGGTCATCAATAAACGCTGGGTACAATTCCTTGATCTCAGCACTGGGTTGTGCTGAGGATCCCAACGTTCCCACATCTGCCTGGCTGGGATTCTGCTCCCACAGATGGAATCTCTGGTATCAGACCTATCATGACCTGCAAATGTTGCTTCATTGTCATTTTGTGCCTGTTGCCAACCCCCGGTCATTTAACAACTGAAAAGACAGATGTATCTGTGTTCGATGATTCCCCTTGAAACATGAGGTCAGTCAGACGTCGGATCAGCTTAAAAGTAAATTAAAATTTAATCAGAACCACCCTGATTGTCCCACAGAAGGAATTAAATTATCAGGGTACAGTGGCAAGGTGCATTTATACTTTACTTGTATCCTCTGGAAATTTTCACAGGTCGTGCTCCAATAAACCCAGTTTTGCTCTTCAACTCAGTTGGAATTCCTGTTCCTTAAGTGCAAAAGAGGCTAATCATAGAGCAGAAAATAATTTGACTTGCTAATACTGGGCGAGAAAACATTTACTGCAACCACAAATATTTTCAGGGTGATGGAGTATCTCATGTTCATGAAAGCCTGGTTCTGGTGACCTGTGTGAGTAGGGAGGGCGGCACTTTCCAGCAGAGGAAACCCATGCAAACGGCAGCAGGCAGCTCCCTGTCCTCCTCCAAAAGCTGCAGCAAAAAAATGTTGGCAGAGGAATCAAAATCCTCCTCTTCAGTCGAGTCTGCCATCAGGTTTCTTAGGCATGAACTCAGGAAAATCTTTATTAGGCATTTAAAAAAGAAACAGAGGGGGAGATGTGTCTTGCAGACAGAAGGTGCATTCTGAGGTTAGCGGAGAGATGAGTTAGAAATACCTCAAATCGAGCCGTGCTTTTCCAGCTATTCTTCCCCGATGGTTCCTCCCCAGGAGCCAGTGAAAACTGCAGTTTTGGTGGGGTGCTGCTCCCCCTCGGTGACATCAGGGGTCAGGCATCAGCTGTGCCCCGCGGGAGCGCCCACAAAGCGGCTGTTGTGGGGTTTGTTATCACGGTGGGAGCCGCTGGGCACCGCGAGCGCGCCCGAACTGCCTCACGGCTCATGGAGACAGGGCAAATCTGCTCCCAGAAATCCTCCAGCTGCTTGCATTGGGTGACAAATGTGTTTTTCTTTTCCCCCTCCATGTTTTGCTCGCCCACCACCACCCGTTTTTTTTTTCCTTTTTGGATGAGAAAGCTCAGTTTTCATTGCAGGAACAGCCTTGCTTAGAAATTGGTTCCCCTTGGAAAAATCCCCAAACTTTCCTGCCCTCTGTGTGTCCAGGGTTTTCACTCGAGGACAATGGGGAATTGGCTTCAAACTGCAGGAGAGCAGGGCTGGATTAGAGATTAGCAAGGAATTGTTCCCTGGCAGGGTGGGCAGGCCCTGGCACAGGGTGCCCAGAGCAGCTGGGGCTGCCCCTGGATCCCTGGCAGTGCCCAAGGCCAGGCTGGACATTGGGGCTGGGAGCAGCCTGGGACAGTGGGAGGTGTCCCTGCCCATGGCAGGGGGTGGCACTGGATGGTTTTAAGGTCCCTTCTGACCCAAACCATTCCATGGTTCAGTGATTAAAACCAGTGATGCTCTTGTTGCCCCTGCAGAGGTGCTTGGCTGAGGTGTTGCTGGGAGCTCACAGCCTCAGCTGCTGTTGTGGGACACAGTGAGCAGGAACCCCAAACACCAGGCAAACTCTTCTTGTCGAACTTGGATTTGACCTTAATTTCTTTCTGGTTTTTAATTTTTTGTTTTCCTTTACAAAATACACTGAGCCAGTTGAAGCAAGAAGTGCTTAAAGAGAACCTCAGCCTTGAAGAGAACCTCCTCTGTGTTTTCCTCCCTCTTTCCAAAATGAAAATGCAAACAGCAGAGGACCCCTGACCCCATAGAACACTCCAGGCTGCGATGAGCCTCCCCCCACCCTCCTGCAGCACCCCATGAGTATCAGTGTCCCTACCTCAGCTCCACCTCAGTTCCTCCAGGGAGGTTTTTACCCTTTTAGAAGCGTGCGAGCTCGGCTTAGCGAAACTTTGTCCCAGGCAGAGATTAACCAATGTTCACGTGAGTATCTCAGTGTGTTTTGTTCTGCTGTTTCCCCTTTTAGGTGACAGCGAGATTGTAAATAATATGTACGAGACCGACCCCGATCTCCTTGCTGGCGAAAGCGCAGAGGAGGAAACTGAGGACAGTATAATGTCCCCCATCCCTGTGGGACCTCCGTCACCCTTTCCCACCAGTGAGGACTTCACTCCCAAGGAGGGCTCACCCTATGAAGCTCCCGTCTACATTCCTGATGACATTCCAATCCCACCAGATTTTGAACTCAGAGAATCTTCGATCCCAGGGGCAGGGCTAGGGATTTGGGCCAAAAAGAAGATTGAAGTTGGGGAAAGATTTGGACCCTATATGGCAGTACAGAGGAGCACATTAAAGGAAACAAACTTTGGATGGGAGGTAAGCGCCTGGAATGTGGGCACCACATTCCTTTGTCTTCTCTGCAAAGTGTTCGTGGAGCTGGACTGAGGCCTGGTGGCCCGGGGACAGAGGTGGTGACTTTGCTGATGCCGTGTTTCCCTGCGTAACTTTCCACCCCCATTACCTGCAGGATTTAAAATCAGCAGAAATCCCTTTTAAGTTCACGTCTTGGGCCACGAAAACTGCTCGAGCACCGTTTTGGAAGCCTGGTTTTGAATGATGTCGGGTCACTTCATCAAGTGCTTGTCATTTCCAAATGGTGTTCGGGAGTTGTCGCGTGGAGGGAATGGGATTAATCGCATCATGTTTGGTGGTTGGGGGTGTTACCTTTGACTCCCAGCCCGTGTCAGTGGTGCAGGCATTATTAACTGGGCAGGGAAAAATAGCATGTACCCATTAACGGCCCCGATGTTCTCGAGTTCTTGTGCTGCAGCAAAGAGGGAGAAATGTGAAAGTCATTTTTCCCCAAGAGCTGAACAAAACCCAGCCTTCAGCAGGAAAAAGCTCTGTCCCAGGGCTCCCATCTTCCTCCCTGCTTTTCTGGGCTTGTCCCAGAAATTTTCTCAGCCTCTTCTGCTCCTGTGTTCTTGATTTGAAAATATCTGCATCCCTAATTATCCTGGAATATTCTGTGAGCAGTGAAGTGTAGCCTGGGATTTCTGCTCTGTGCTCAGCCCTATCCCAGCACATCCAGTGTCCATTATAGAATTCCTTCTCTCTGGCCCCAGTGCCCATCCCAGCAGTCCATCTCCCTGCTGTGTCTGGGGCAGTGGGGCAGAGAGGTTTCATGGCAGGATTTTGCTGTAGAATAGATAAGGCCTATCCCAAAGAGCAGGAGGTGAATTTTCCCTCATTTTCCCCAGGTGAAGCAGTGACTTGCCCTCTTTTCTCCATCAGCCACTACTGGGGTGAGCTGGTACACAAAATCCTGCTGGATTTACAGGATGGGAAGCAGCTGAGGGCTGGAACTGTGAGGTTTTCCCAGGGAGAAGGCACCAGTGTGGTGACAGAACTCTGTTTTCTTGGAAACCTGGGTCGGCAAGGCCAGGCTGAAGTGTTAACAGTTTAAATTGTCTCTGATTATATTTGCACTCTTGATTTGAAGTCAAAAATCAGCGAGCAGCCAGACCCAGTGAAGCCCAGAGAAGCAGCTCCAGATGTTTTTGCTTTGTTTACTTTCTCAATATGTCCGAAGTGCAGGAAACAGCAAAGAACTCCTGTTTTAAGAACCAAACTCAATTGTGTTGTGTTGCTCTGCAGTAGGAAGTGTCTGAAGAGCTGAAAACAGAGTTTGGTTGAATGACTGAGTCGAGAGTTTCCTTTTCCTTCTATCCTAGTGCAGGGAAAAGAGGGGAATTCAGCTGGGGTTTGATTCCCTCTCTCCCCTTCAATGACATTCTTCAGAAGTTGCTCTTGGTGTTGGCTTCTTTGTGAACATCCTGGCAGAATATCAGATTGGTATTACTGTGTGAGCATCAAAACATGGGGATTTTGGGGAAAAATCCCTGTTGTTTTACTAGGAATACACAGTCTGGTTCAGGGGGGGCTGTAGGTGTGAGGCAGCTCGGGATTCCTGAGGAAGGTATTGATCACTTCCAGGGGTCTCTGAAAACAAGGATAATTTTCCTCTAGGAAGATACTCTATTAATTATTTGTAGGCTGAAATGTGAAAGATTAATCCTTTTTTCCTGACCCAATTATTGAGAGGTGGCATTTGTTGTTTCAGTTTATATTTTTGTTTGTTGTTTTGTTTTAAGGCTGATTTTTAGGAACAAAGTGCAGCTCTGAGTGGCTGGCAGAAATCAGACCCAAGTCAATGGTGCAAACCTTTTTTTTTTTTTTTTCCTATGACCTTGGCAAAACGTTGTCCTTGCATTTCATAATTCCGATAAAAGTTGGTATTTACACTCATGATTTTCAGAAAGGCTCCCCACATCCCCCTGAGTGCTCTGATAGGAGCCGTGTTTATCAATTCCCGTTGACTTTGTGATACTGTTTGTTTTTGTAGCGTAACTGAGCAAACTTTCCCTCTCCGGGGCACTTCTCCCATTCCAGCGGCGTTCCTTTGTCCCCTGCTCCGACAGGGACATTTCACACCTCAAAGGAAGGGCTTTGTCCTCCCTCAGGTGTCCTCAAACCCACCCCAGCCCTCTCTGCTTGGTCTTGAAGACACCTCTTGAATTTCCCCATTCCCAGAGTGTTTGAGAACCCTTCAGGGATCTGGTTCCATTCTGTGCCTTCATTTGGGAGCAACATCCACGAATCCCTTTGTGTGCTGAGCAGGAGTTCATGGAATAAGCACTGTCTGCTGGGTGTTGGTGTCTGAGCCGTTCCCTCGGAGTGGGAGGTTGGAAAAGCCCTGAGGGGATGTTCTAGGCAGCTCTACCTGATGGCAAATTGGGAAGTGGTGACTTGGGATGTGTTTCTGTCCTCTGCTCGTAACATTGAGCAGGCAGGAAATGGGCCTGAAAGAAAAGAGGGAAAAGGGAGAAGTTTTTGTCTCTTGCTGGTTTTTGCTTCCCTGTGCTGTTTCTTGCAGTGGTGATAAATTTAACAAATCTGGGAAATCTGGGATTTGTAGGATCACAAGGAACATTCCTTCTGCAGTTTGCCTTTTTTTTTTTT
>VXAC01005621.1:42418-68284 GCA_013399225.1 Rhipidura dahli | reverse complement strand
TTTTTTTTTTTTGGTCAGTATTTCTCTGGAATTTGTAGTTTTGACTTGCAGGGACTTGTGGGTTGAATGCTGGTGTAAAACTTCCACAAAACTCCTCATTATGGCCAGTTGGGATATCAATATTCCACTTGAATTTCCACTCCTATTCTGAATTTACTCAGGGGTGATACGCATTCTTCACACCCAACCTCCTCTCTATTCTCATTTCTCAGTTCATTTCCTGTAGTTTATAATCCTGATAATCCCACTTCTGTGCACACCTCACTCCCCAAACTCTGAAAACCTGGTCTTTTTGTTTGTTTGTTTATAGGAGTCATCAGCTCCTTAATCTGAACAGTTTCTCTCTTTGGCCCAACCAGTTCTTGCCCTTCATCACAGGAAATTTACTGTCAGGCTTTGACTAAACTGGGAGTGTCACTGGAGGTGGAATTGGCTGCAAAGTGGCCATTCCTCAGCACCAGCTCATTTTCTGATAGAAAATGCTGCGTTTGTTGTTGTACAGGATGTGTTTCATAATTAACGCCTGTTCCTTCTGATTTCTGCTTTTTAAAAAAGACTCAACAAATATTTTGGGGGTTGGAAAATGTGCCATTGAGGGCTCTGACGTGAAAATGGATCTCTCTCTTCTACCCAAGGATTACCACTGTGGAAAGAGCTTTCTCTTCTCAAACTCCAGTAAGGGCAGATTTGTGAAAATGGGAATGAAACAGAGCAGTGAATTGTACCTCAAAGACCCCAGGAAGTTCAGTTTGTGTTTGGAGGCTGGGCCAGCCCTCTTTCCATCTGGACTCTTCGCTCCAGACCTGGCTCCGATGGAAAACCTCGAGCTCCAAGAGCTACAGGGAGAGTGTTACTTGCTGAAACTTTCAGCTTTACTCATGAATAGCCCAAAACCTCCATGGGAACTCAGAATGCTGCGTTTTCTCTGCCATACCTCATAAAAAGATGCGTAATTATCTTTTTCATAGGTGCTTTTCCTTTCAGGCAGAGAGGAGGGCTGGGTTGGGATGGTTGGAACACGTGTCCTGCCTTATCTGCAGCACAGTTCCCTATCTGGCCTCCTGCTTTGCTTTGTGGGATATGTTTTAAAAAATCTTCTTTGAATGAAACCACACCTATCATTCAAGGGCTTTTTGGACACGGGATGGCAGTGAGTGATTCATGCTCATCTCATAAAAATAAATAAGATGTGTCAATCCTGGCCCCCGGCCCCTCCCAGGGATGATTCAGTGGCTCCTGTGCAGGACCTGTCGGGTGCTTTCCCTCATTCCAGGACGCTGCTTGTGCTGATTGTGTCATTCCACCTTTCTTTTTTTGTGTGTGTGTGTGTGTGCCTTAAAAGATCCCACCCCACCTAAAAGCCCTGTGACTGCTGAGTGTGACGTGATTGCATTTCTCCCGACCCCACTGCCCCCCTGCCCGCTGACACAGAGCACAGCACTGCCAGCACCCCGAATAAATCACGGTGTGTTTGTGCTTTACGGCCTCCGGGACCCGAGGAAAATGAAAATAAAATAATGACATAACGACTTGGAGTCGCTTTGGATAAATAATGGCATTTATCACGGCGCTGTTAATTTTCCTAATTGAGAGAAGAATGGGAATCTCGTCCTGGAGGGAAATTTAGCACCTGGATGGTGGGAGATTTGGAAGCAGTCATGATTTTAGCTCAGTTTGCTTCCCGGGGTAAAGACCACTGATAAAAGCAGCTTGGTTTAGCCTATATTTTAATTTCTATCTTAAGAGGGGTTATTTGCTGAAGCACAAAGGCTGCTCTCAGCAGAAGTGTCAGAGCCAGGCTGCTCCTTTACATTGGGAAAATAAAGAAATGCTTTCATTTCCTACTTGGGGGGGAAGAGAGAGGCTGTCCCATGGAAGAAAAATAACCGGGGAAAAAATGGGAGGCAGCAGCTGAGGATGCAGCAGAGTTCTGGCTCCACATCTGGGCTAGGGAAAACTGCTTGGTTTTTAACACACTTTAGCGGTCCAACCTCCCTATTCCTGCAAAATTTAAATTTTTAGCAGGAGGTCTTTTTAATTTTCTCTGTTCTTCAAAAATAATCCAAAGTGCCGAGGGAAATTTACTTTACGAGACTGGCCTTAAATTCTGGGAGGAGAATGATATTGTGTTTCCTTGAGTCTTAAATACATTGAAATATCTCCAAAATAAAATATATTTTTAAAATTATATTTTAATTGTATATATATTAATATTATTATTTATAATGATAATGATATCTATTAATATATTTCTGTTTATTTATTATTTATATTATTTTAATTATATATATTTAAAAATATATTAAAAAGATGAAGATAGGAAAGAGCCTTTAATCATGGCCTGAACTGTGAGGTTTTGTCATGTTTCCCAGTTCAGATCACACAGGAATTCCTTCATTTCCCTTTAAAAGCTGATGCAGCTGAAGCAGTGAGTTCTTGTCTGTCCTGTCTTAGGCAGAGATGCTGAAAGGAGTGCGAGTCCTCCAAATGAGCAAAGAAATCCCCAAAGCTCCTCTCACTCCTCTCTTGCTGACGGGCTCTCAGCTGGGCCCTGCGAGGATGTGATGACATTTCCTGCCCCTTTTCCTTCCCTGATTCATTGATTTTCCCTTTGCCTGGGGAATGATGTTCCTGCTACAGCAGCTCCTCTCCCTCGGGGAAAAGGAGTTCCTGAATTGCTGTTTTCCGACTGCTCTTGCAGGGAAATTGCTGAGGAATTGGGTGTGTTCCTCCCCGAGCTGCAGAGCGTTACCTGCACAGCAAACGTTTCCCTTGCAAGGTCCCTTCACCCTTTCCCAGATCTGCCAGGCTGGAATCCCTCTGAAAATGAAAGAATCTGTGGGTTCATGAGGAAAGCAGAATGTCAGAGCACCCCGGGGCTGCCCCCAGTAGTTGCCAAGAGCATCCCCAGTTGGAGTTTTTATACACACAAATATAAAACTGCAGAGAAACTTTTGCTTTGGACCAAAACTCAGTGCTTAAGTGAAAAAAAAAATTAACCTCAAGGAGGAAAAATAAGTTCTTGACCTCTAAATATTTTAAAGATTTAATTTTTATTCTGTTCATTTTAATTCTTTTCAATATTTAAATTTTTTAAATGAGATTTTGGGCCAAGGAGGTTGCTCAGCTTTGTACATGCTCAGTTCCATCCCCTTCCCGTGGAGCAGCTCTGGGAGAGCATCAATACTTTGATTTTCCACGCAGGATCTGGGCTTTGTTCTGGTGTCAGGGGACCACCACGAGGAAGGGGAAGGGTCAGATCCAGGTGCTGGCAATTGTTGGGCTGTTTCCTATGCTTGGAATTAAAACCATGCTGGGAGGAACAAGGACTGGCTTGGGACTGAGAGGAAGAAGCTGATGGAATCACAGGCACAATCCCATTGTCTACAGCTCCATCTTTTTGGGGGGGGGGTTTAATTTAATGATTTCAACCCTGCATAGAAGTGAAAAATGCACCTTATGGCACCCAAGTGAAACAACTGAAATTTATCCCGTTTTTTTGACATTTCCCCAAATGCTTCAGTGCCAGGGTTAAGAGAGTAAAGCCTTTTTTAGGCCCAAGAATGCCAAGATAAGTTGCTCTATCTTAGGCACTCGGCTAAAACATGCGTATATAAGGAATTAAGGGAAAAAAAGAAGAGACAGGGGAAGGGAATGACTAAGAATACCTCCTGATATTTCTCCTTTATTTCCATAAGGGGTAATAACTCATGAGCAATCCGGCAGAGGGCACTTTCTTTAAATAGAACATTCTGATTCACAAGCAGAAAAAGGAAATAAATATTTTCCTTTCGTCTTTGAGAGCCATCCCTGAATCCCAGCTCCTGAAGCAGCATTTCATCGGCCACACGTTCACAAAGGGAAAAAGAAAACGAAAAAAATCCCATGGACGGCTCAGTGGTGACCACAGGGTTTGGAAAATGGCTTTTATTTTTTTTGGTCATCAAAAGCCCTGAAGGACTCAGGGCACTGCTGCTTCCTCTGGAACGTTCACCTGCAGAGAAATCCAACCTGGTTTGTCTGCTCCCAGTAGAGCCTGCCTGGTGGAGCCCTGGAACTCTGTGTGCTTCTGTAAAGGGAATGATCAATGAGTGAAACCACAAACACCCATGGGGGCTCTGGAGGAGGCAGCACTCTGGGGACCCCCTCAGTGCCAGCTTGGGAAGGTGGCAGCGATGAAAAAAGAACTCCTTTTGGGGTTTTCAGGCTGCTGGTAGGAGGCACTCAGGAGGGTGTTGGTTTTTTGGGAATCAGATTCGTGCTCCTCACTGCTCGGAGATGCTCCTGTGGGACCAGGGCACTGAGAGGTCCAGGGTGAGGTCCAGGGGTGTGCTCAGGGTCAGCAAATCCTTCAGTGAACCCCCATCTGAGCTCCTGGTCATTCCTAAAGTCTGAAGGTTATGAATGAAATCTCTTTACCTCAATCTGAGCAATGCAAGAGGTACCAACAGCGAATTTCCCCCAGTAAAATGTTGTGTTAATTACTTTTAAAGAATGGGAAAATCACATTCTCTGCATAATTTGGTACTGTCCTCCTCTTCACATGGCAAATATGGAGCAGCACCACGGATGTGGGGAGCTGGTAAATGCAGCAAGAGTTTACTTTGTTGGGATTTAGGACTTCACACATTTTGGCACTTTAGTTGCCTCTTGTTTGGCTCTGGAAATGCCGGGGAGTTTTGCTGTATTTAGGGATGGAAAGGAAAGGCTGGGTCCATTGCTTTTTCTGAGGGAGTGGGACCTGGGTGGGACTTGGTTCTTTGCTTGCTAACACAGCTCTTAATCATTCACCCTCTTCTGGAATCCTTTCCTCTCTCTGTGTGCTCAGTATTCCTCTTTCTGGGAGTTCCATCCCAGCAAAGTGCTGGGACCTGTGCAAAACAAGGCAGTCCCGGTACTGAGAGAGCTCAGCTCTGCAAAACAAGGGCTGCTTGTCCAGGGAAGGTGTGAAGCTGAGTTTGAGTCATTTTTAGAAACATGAATGGAAGAATCACGGCAGCAGGAGGAGGCTCAGGGGCCAGGCAAGGTGGGGAGTTGGCCCTTGGGGTGGAAGGAGCATTTCCAGAGCATGGCGGTGTCTTTGGAAGAGTTATTCCCAGCCAGGGAATGTCTTCCTCAAGTTGTGACTGAGGCCCAGCTGCTTTGTGAGCCATCCTTGTAAAATCTCCCCCTTGGCTGGGTTGTGCAGCTCTCCTGATTCCCCTCTGTCCTCCCAGCAAATAGACAACAAAATCATGGAATCGCAGGAAGGGTTGGAAGGGACAGTAAAGCCCATCTCATTCCAGCACCTCCCATGGGCAGGGACACCTTCCACCATCCCAGGTTGCTCCAAGTCCCATCCATCCTGGCCTTGGACACTTCCAGGGATCCAGGGGCAGCCACAGCTGCCCTGGGCACCCTGTGCCAGGGCCTCACCACCCTCACAGGGAGGAATTTTTTTCCTGATATCCCATCTAACCCTACTCTCTTTCAGTGTGAAGCCTTTCCCCCTTGTCCTGGCACTCCAGGCACTTGTAAATAGTTTTTCTCCTTCTTTCTTGTTGGCTCCCCCCAGGCAGTGGAAGGCCACAATTAAGCCACCTTCTCTTCTCCAGGCTGAGCAATCCCAGCTCTCCCAGCCTTTCCTGCCAGCAGAGCTGCCCCATCCCTCTGATCATCCTGGAGTCTCCTCTGGGCTCTCTCCAGCAGCTCCAGGTCCATCCTGTGCTGGATCTCAGGGCTGGAGGCAGACAGGTCTCAGCTCCAGGCCTGAGTGGAGCTGGAACTGGGTTCCAGAGAGGTGACAGGGGGCTGTGACCCTTGGGGACATGCAGGTTCCAGTGTCAGTGCAGGAGAGGCATCTCTCAGGGGACTCCGAGGCACAGGCTGGAGGGTGGCTTGTTGTGGCTCACCCTCATTTACTCTCTTCACCCAGAAAGGCACAAAAAGTAACTAAAGAAATCAAAATGTTTTCCTCTGAGGAGTTTTCTCACCCAGTGTCCTCCTTGGTGGGGTTTAGTTTGGCTGCTCTTGGCCACGTGTTGCTGGGGAAATCAATCCCTGATGTGTCCCGGAGGCGATGCCCGGACCTTTCGCGGTGCCGCCCTGACCTTTCAGAGCCACCTCGGTGTTTGTTGCATTTTACAGCCTGTCTGCTCCACATTCAGCCCCCTGGTGCCCACCCTTCCCCTCAGCACACACAAGGGCTTCTCTCCTCCCTTTGGCTCTGCTCAGGCAGCCGTGGGCTCCTTCCCTCCCGGACAGCAGCCTGCTTTAATTGTGCATCTCATTGTGCCATCCCCGTTCAATCCTCTTCAAAAATCCCTACATCTCACCCACCTCCCTTGTCCCCCCCCACCTCCCTTTTCCCATTTAGATCTCCCTGAAGCCCATTCTCCCTTATCAGCACAGTAATTTCGTGAGCAGAGCTTGGATTTCTGCCGTTTAGGCCCCGGCCATTGTCTGTCGCAGCTGCAGTCAAGATAAACCCTCACCCAGAACAAAGTTGGAATGACCTTTTACAAGCAGAATCTGCCTTGTTTCCCTCCAGACTAATTTATCAGCCTTCATTTCAGCCCAGTCTCTCAGCAGAGGCCTGAAAGAACATTACAGAGAGCATGAATGAACAGGGGGATTAAGATGCTTGGCTAGTCCCTCTTTTTCATCAGACACCTTGTGGATTTGCCGGGATGTAAGCTGTAAATGACCGTAAGTGGTGAACTGCCTTAAACTTGGAGCAAGGGGAAGGGAAGGGGTGGGGAGGGGGGAAGCCACCACAGCCAAATGTTTGGGAAAGAAGAGGGATGTGAGGAGCTGGATAAAGGTCCTGTCTCGGAGGCAGAGAGGGGCAGGGCTGAGCAGAGTCCCCAGCGCTGCTGGTCCCTCCCAGGGGCTCCGTGTCTGTCCCCAAGCGGGGCAGGGGGGGACAGGCTCAGCTCCTTCAGAACTGTTAACAAGGCAAGTTAAAATCCAATTTATTGACTGAGAGCAAAGTTTAAAAGCTGGTTTACTTGGTTTCCATGTGCTAAAAGTGTTTTGGTGCAGCAGAGCAGCAGAACTTTCCTTGGGAGGGTGTTTTTAGTGCTGCAAGAGGGGAAATTTTCTGAAGTGGATTTGACAAGTGTCAAAGATCCCAACAGGAAACCCATGATCCTCCTGGAGCTGACAGCAGGCACAGTCCAAAAGAACTGCTGCAAGGAGTGGAATAAATATTTGTCTCTTGAAGGAGGGGAGAGTTGTCAGCTGTAGTTGGGGTGAATTTCCTGTCTGTGCTGCACAGGCAGCTTTAGTGGGATTGGATAATTCCACCCCCAAACACCATAAACCATCAGATTCTGGTTTAGTGCTTACAGCTTTCAGCTTCCTTCATCCTTTATGTAATGAAGGAAAAGGTTTTTTAACATCTTGGGAACTTTACTGCTAAATCACAGCCTGCTCAGCTGAGTGGGATCCTCATCCACCAAACTCAGGTCATTTTGGTTGATTCCTTGGAGTGCACAAAAAGCTTCTGAGGGAGCAGAATTCAGTGCAGCTCCAGTGATTTTGGTTGGTGCTGGGGCTGTGGTGCTGCCTTGTGTCCTCTGGCAGGGTGGGAACTTCCTTTGGCTGAATCCTGGTGGAACTGCTTGGCCCGGCCAGGGAACAGGAACATCCCCATCTAAAACCCTGCTGAGAGCAGAGCTCACACCTTTAGCAGATTATTTGGGTTTTTGCCATAGCAGGACATTCTGGAATATTTCAGCTTTTTGCTGGAAAGCCAGGAAGAGGCAATGGGTGGAGCTGCAGGTGGAGGGGTGGCAGCAGCCAGGCAAAATGTGCCGTGGGGCCAGCTGGTGAAATGGGTATTGCACTGTCAGGTGATGCCAAACATCACCCACAGGAGGTTTAGAAACCTGGTGCAGGTGGAAGATCAGTGGTCTGGAATTTTTTCAAGGCTTTGAGGTATTTTGAGGTATTTTAAGGAGTTATACCTGTTAATATAAAGTCATATAGCTGTATAATAAAAGAGTATACCTATTTTTGAGGGTATTTTAAGGAGTTTAGCCCGTTCACTGGGCCAGCCTGCCATTTGGGCCTATGGGACCATCCACACCGATTAATCCCACTGCAATAATTGGGAATTTCCTTTCTGGGCAATCAACCCCCTCACAGTGAAGTTAACAGAGGTATCCAGACTTCTCCAAACCTCTGCAAGATTTGTGATTTCATTTAGGGATTTGGGTGAAAGTTCAGGCTGTGACTCCTTTC
Source organism: Rhipidura dahli (assembly GCA_013399225.1). Taxonomy (NCBI): domain Eukaryota; kingdom Metazoa; phylum Chordata; class Aves; order Passeriformes; family Rhipiduridae; genus Rhipidura; species Rhipidura dahli. The sequence goes on along the minus strand of VXAC01005621.1, from coordinate 60,058 downwards.
CCTCTCCTGTGTCCCATCCCACATTTGTTCCTTTTCAGCCTTTAGCCAGCGATAGGGGAGGTGGAGGATTTTCAGAGCTGATACAATCTTTTTTTTTTTTGTTTTTTTCTTTTTGGTGGTTGTGTTTCATCCCTGTTTTTGCTTAACAATTCAGAAGTGCTGCACTGGTAGTAACTTGCACCTTGTTGTAAGTTTACTTGTGCTCCAACCAAAAGTGTGGGCAGCTCATCACTTAAACACCAAGCAAACCCCTGTCCCAAGCCCTGATTTAGGGACACTCCCACCCTCCAGAAGTGCAGGATCTTTTCCTATTCCTGAGTGGTTTTATCATCTCCAAAATGAATTTCAGCAGCGTGGCAGGGAGATGGGGATGGTGCCTTTCTGGAGAGCTGTGGAGGCAAAATGCAGATACTTCAACCAGGACAGATTATTTCTGGCTCTTGTCCAGTTTCCTGGGAAATGGACAGAAAGAAGCTTAATTTCTTCTAGTCCCCTGCAGCTGTGCTTGGGGTTTAATAAGCGTACAAGGTGATTTAAGGGGGGGAAAAAAAGGCAGGAAGTTCAGTTCCTTGTTGAGCTGTCTGTGCTCTTTGGAGCAGAAATTGGGGTTTGCTGCTGAGTGGAGGAGCAGCACTTCCCAGATGGAAGTTCAGCATCAGGGATGGTGCCCAAAACGTCCAGTAGCCCTGCAAAACTCAGTGAATGGGTCCAAAGGATCACAGGTGAACTTCCATTCAAATAAACACGAGGCCACTTAATTCAGTGTATGCAGGGAAGAGTAATCCGAGTTGTGTCTGTGCAAGGCTGAGCTTCAAAGTGGGATTGTTGTGTAAGAACAAGCAGGACCCTTGGAGCAGGGCAATTTGATGAAACTACTGGGAAGAGTGTTCCAATTAAATATAAGCAAGTTCTGCTTTTTGTAGTGAAAGGTGCAGCACTGAACACAGGAGATCAGGAGGTTCAGGGAGGATGGGAAGGGTGTGAGTAAAATAAATGCATAAATTCATCCCATCAGGGATATTCTGTCTGATATCTCTTACCTGATGGCTCTGGGGGTTATGAGGTGACCACAGGAGAACTGGGCCAGGCTCTCACAGCCTCCCTAAATCCCATCTCCAGCTTTTGTTGTCACTGATGTTGTCCTAAGGTCAGGCAAAGACCAGCCTGGATAACACCCTTTGGGAGAGAGGGCCATTGAAGGCAAAAAATCCCCTGAGCAGGGAGTAATTAAATGTTGCTGGGTGATTACAAATGACTCCAAGAGAGGAGCTGTAGGGTCAGGGGGCTAAAGCAGGGAATACCTGGAGCATTTCCCTGGATAAGGGGGGATGCCCAGCCCTGGGAGCCCAGGCAGACCATGGAGCAGCCCACAGGGAGATGTGAGGCTCCCAGTGCATCCTGCTGGTGCCACTGGTGCACCCTCACTGCTGCTGCAAATCCCATTTCCAACCCTTCATTATTTCTGTGGATTTTAGATCCAAGCCAACGTTCTCAGTGTAAATTCCCATCTCACCTGTGGTTTGTTACAAGGGTTTGTAGTTGCTGCTGGAAATTTCAGATTTGGGAATTTGAGCCAAAGTGACTCCTTTCCCTGTCTTTTCCTGTTTTCCAAAGTCACCTCATTTTGTAAAGGGCGTGTGTGTGTGTGTGTGAAATAAATCAGTGTGAATTTACTGCTCACTATAAATTGTAATTGGCAAGAGTCGGGATATAGCAAATCCAGAACGGGAATGATAAAATACTGATACTGTATCCTTTAATTTATTACCTGTATTATCCACACTCTGTGTTTTCCACTCACTTCTCTCCCCTTCACGAGCTGTGTTTTCACTGGACTGGCATTTTCCTCCTCTGATGAATTAACTGTCAATTGAAGTTAGTGAGATAAATCAAAACAAATGGACACACTGCTCCATATTGACTTTCCCACTGCCTGATTCCCAGTCCCACTTTCTGAGCACAGGGCTGTTGTTCTGCTCACTTGCTTCTAAGCAAATGTACAAGAAAAGGAGGAGCTGGGGGAGGATGGTGTTTAACAGTCAGCAATTACATTTTTCCCTGTCTTTGTTCTATCTGGGATCTTGTCAGCAATGAGATCTGGGCCATCTACCCAGAGAGAAAGCACTTGGCATGGTGGCAGAGAGGGAAATGTTAAATGGGTTTCGGGAAGCACACATGGAAGTTCAGCTCTTCTAAAATGCGGTTTTAATCTACACAAGGAAGGAGTTTTTGGGTTTAAGCAAAGAGGGGGATACTTTTTATCAGGTGGGATGATGTGCAGGCCCTCACTGTGAGAGACACAAGGCTCTAGTCTGAACCCAGAGAGGTTTATTGAGATTTACCGTGGGAATTCTGGGTGTAAAGTGGTGTTGGGTAGGGGACTCCAAGATGTTGAAGCCTTGGCTTTATCCCAAAATGGCACAACAGCTTCTGGCTGGTTCATTCCATTTGGGCAAATGTGATGTGGTCAGGCACCCAAATGATTGGGGTCATCTCTGTTCCTGATCAGACAGAACTACAAGTTTTATCTATATAAATATATATTTATGTATGAGGCAATCAGTGAAATAGATCTGAAACACGGCTCAAGGCTTCTCTCTTGCAGACGTGGCAAAACTTTCCCAGTGAGGAGCCCTCCAGGCCCCCAGCCTCCCTCCTGTTGCCACCAAAGCCAGCACTGTGCAATAAAAAATTCGCTTGACTGCTTTAAACGACGAGAACACGAATCCATGGCCGTGTCCCCAGCAGTGCCACCCGTGTGTGGAACAAACCCCGGCCACACCTGGGGCTGAGCCGGCTCCTCTGCCAGGGTTCAGTGCTCAGAACAAGCACACGCCTGCCACAGAGCAAGTGGGGAAATTCTTTTGTTATTTGTTTACTTCTACCTTAAACATCTGTGCCTGAACACTCAGCTCTGAAATGCACTGCAGATCAAGCAGGTTTTTCTTTCAGGGGCTCTCACCCTCATCCTGTGTCTTCCTGAGCAACCTCCAGCAAATATATTTAACACCTTCTCACCTGGAAGGGATCTCCTGTGCTTTATTTCAAGAAGTAAAAGGTTAAAAAAAAAAAAAAAAACCAAAAAAAAAACCAAGTCTGTGCAGAGGAATGGATGGTGGAAAGGGGGTAAAGCCTCTCAGCAGTAGGTTAATTGGAGAGTGGAATACCAGTGTAGATGGGAGCACATAGTTTCCTTGGACAATGTGCTAAAGAACTGGGAGCTGGGAAGGACCAGCTGGGATTGTTAGTGAATTAGCTGAAGTCAGAAACTGCTGAATGGAGCAAAGAAGTAAAGGGGAAATGAAGGTTAGGGTATAATTCAGTCTAAATTAGGTGGGCCATTCACAATGCATAAAAGGGCTCTGAGCTTCCTTTCTTGGGGAAAATGGGGAGGAAAGCTCACTTTTATTTGGATGCGTGTTGAGTGGTTGATTTTAAGAATGTGCATACCTAGAGCCTACTTTTTGGAAGTGCATTATCCCACATGAGCTTGGAGGAAGCATTGAAAACGCCATGAGCCTGAAAGACAACGGATTTAGCAAGAAAGCCTTGGCCCGTTGTGCTGCAGGAGCATTTCATTTCACCTCTGATGGGCTCAAACAAATCCTCTTCATTTGTTCCACCTCAGCTTGCTCGTTGCTCACAGGGGACGCTCTGTACCTGATCACCTTGGGATCCCAGGTGCTTGGAAGCCACCTGGGCTCCCTCCCTCCTCCCTGAGTTATTCCTGTGCTTTTAATAATGCCCAAGTTTTGTTTCTAAGCTGTTCTCCCATGGAAAGGGATGTGGCAGCCAGCTCATGGTCTTGGAGATGGTGTTTGTTCTGCACCAACCGAGGCAAAAAGAGGGGGTTGCATGAATTTAATGTATTAAGGGTTAAATTGAAATGATGCCTTGTGGAACAGAAGACCTTGGGCCTTCCAGTGGTGTCTGCCTGGGGTGCATTGGACTCTGATTTGGAAGGGTTTTGCTGCATCCCTTTGGATGTTGTTGTCTCTGGAGAGCTTCAATTCCATTTGCCCCAGTTTTGCTCAGCATCCCTCAGAGGTGCACCACCCACCCAATGACAAAAAAAATCACCATTTTCCCAACTTTTTAGATATTTCAGAACTCAGAGCTCGGGATTTCTCTGGTCTCTGTGTTGTCTGCTGTTGATTTTTACTTGTATTTAAGTGATGTGGCTTTGGCTGTGCAGAGCCTGCTAAAGCTCTGGGCCCTTCAGCTGCACCGAGAGAAAATCCAAATTTTCTGTTTTAGAGCCCTGGGGGGTGCTCTGTGTTTTCTGAACCAACTGGCAGAGCTGTTGTGCTGCATCCTCAGTAAGATAAAGCCCATCTGACTGTGATTTTATTAGACATAAAATGCTCAATGAGGAATAGAGAGCACTGATTTTTGCAGGGTGTAATTCCAGAAGTGCCGTGGATGGAGGTGGAACTTTTCCCCCCTCGTGCTGTACCTGCCAGAGCCTGGACTCGTTTCTGTGTTCACTCCAAAGGCTTATGTCAAGCCCAGTCAATTTAAATGAGATTCAGGGCTGGAGCAGCAATAAGTGTTCAATCAAAGCATTTGATAAATCACTTAAACAATCTCGCAGATTGCAAATTCTGTAAATGCAAGTCCTGCACTTATTCAAAACTAGTGAATGTGACAGGGCTCAGAGACAGCAAAGTCAAAACAGCAGGAAGAGAAACTCAGATTCTTTGATGAGATTAAAATACCAGCAATTGCAGTGGCAGGCAGGTAGGGCTGTGCTGCTCGTGGAGCCGCTGCTCCAGCTTTTCCAAGGAGAATATACAGATGGGATAAAGAAGAGAAGGCTGATTTGATGATTGCAGCATAATTTTACCTTTACTTCAGGCTATGTGTGTTTTCCTTAATGTCTTGAATGGCATAATTTAGCCGGTCAGGAAAGTTTTCTCTCTTATTAAATGGAATGGCAAGTGACTGTAAAAGTAGGAGAAGGGAAATCTCAACAAAACCCAGATTGCTCTGAATGTTCAACAATTTTTCTTGGGTTGCTCAGACAGGAGCATGAGATTCCTCAGGGGGGAATTGATTCTGGCGAGTGTCTGCACAGAAAAGCTGAAAACAAAGTGTTAAAACAAACTCTTGGAGTTGGCTTTACCCTGGTTTGTCACCCACGAGGGTTAAATACCAAACAGGTATTTAATGATTTTGTTGTTGTTGTTTTTGCTATTATTTTTATTGCATCAAAGAAAGATGGAAGAAATTAAAGCAATTTTTTGGAGTAGCTTCCAGGATGGAAACTTGTGTTTTGTCCATTGAGCTTTTTCCTGCTTATTAATGAAGGAAGTTTAGGAGAATTTGCTGGGAGAGGAACAACTCATTGTCAGCACCAACATGAAGCACAATTTGAAATAAGTTTTCATGGTTACTGGGGAAAAAAAAAAGACAAAAAATGGGATCATTTTTGGCTGTAGCCAGTGTTGAAATTCAGCATTTTAGTTTAAAAAAGGCCGTGGTTGCTTTTTTGTGAGCAGTTTGATATTCCCTCATCATCTTTGTCCTCATTTGTTAGAATCTCTAAATTCTAAATCTCTAAATTAGAATCCTAAAACCCAGGATTCCAACAATCTTTCACAATATCAGGGGTTGTTTCATAAGGATCCAGGTGCCAAACTTCTGTGTACTGCAGATTTTGCTTGCTCCCACCATTATTTTATTCCCAATCCTCAGAAACCAGGGAGTTTGATCACTTTTAGTTGAAATTACAGTAGGAATTTGGGCTGATCTCCTGCCAGGCATTTACTCCCCAAGGACAGGAGCAAGGGACTGATCCCTTTGTCTCCTTTTCTCCACCTGTTTTAGTGCAAACGGGAAATGGCTTTAACTGGTGCTTAAAACCAGAATCCTGAAAGCTCAAACCTCTATTTTCAGGCAGCACAAGGCCTCGTTCAGGGAAGTTTTTAAGGACCTTGGGAACATTGAGGGAAAATTATGTCAGAATCACAGTGTGTTAGGAGTTAGGTGCTGTCCAGCTGTGAACTTGGACAGATTTTCCTTATCCTGACTGAAATGCAGAAATATTTGCATAAATGGACACACAGAGTTAAACTTCCAGCCCAAAAAGCCTAAAAAATGGTTCCTAGAGGCCTTTTGCATCCCTTCCGTGCGACCTCCCCTTCTCTGGGAATGCCTCAGCCAGTTCTCTAAGTTAAGCGAGTTTTAAAAGCTGCTCGAATAGGAATTACTTTTTATTAATTAGGAACAATTTGTGTCCTTTCAGTAGCTGCTGAAAAAAAGAAATTGCTGAAGCTGCAGCGCAGTCCACTCCGCACGTGGATGCAATCGTCAAAAAAACTTCTCCTTTCACTCAAAGCTAATCCTTTCACTTGAAACTCATTCTCTGCCCTTAAAAAAGGTAATTTTAAAGCTTTACTAGCAGCCCTTCTTCCTCCCATAAAATATTTATGTCCAGCACACCGAGCACATATTAATTAACGGGAACGAGGGATTCGGAGGGTTCATCCGAAGCCGTACGCGGCGCAGACGAGGCAGAGTTATTCTAAAATAAGTTGATTTTCTTGCTGGCAGGGCCTTTATTTTGTGCTGTGGCCATGGCTGTGCTCAGCTCTGGAGGGGCTGAGATCTGGGGGTGTGTGTGAGCGTGTGTGTGCGTGCGGCTGTTGTTCCTTTCTTCTCCAAATGCTTCACCACAGTAGGCGAAATGGATGAAACACAGAAAAAGAGAGACAATAAATAGTTTCCTAACCTGGCTCGGATAATGGAGAAAGTTCGTTAGATTTATTAATCCTCATTTTCCTTTGGACTGTCAGGCTTGGAGTGACAGTAAAAAAGCTTGTGACGACTTTGGCTAATTTGCACTCCATTCACTTTCTCATGAAAACCCATCAGGATGACTGAAGAACTGCTCTGCAATTGACCTTATTCAATGGCAGAGTGATATACTGGGAAACAGGCCAGTTTTTACAATGCCCAAAAGAGCAAATTGGACGGAATCTTTGTTCCTCTCTTTTTTCCCCTTTCCTTTTTATGCCAGTCTTGCTCTAGTTAAGCTCTCTCATTTGTTCCAGCAGTAGCTCTAGGGCTCAGGTCACCCTCTGGGGCTGCCATTGCAGGTGATCACTGGGCTGCTTGTCTTGGATGCAAAGAGGAGGGAGAAAGGGGAAGGCTGGAAGAGTCTGCCCAGAGAAAAAGTCTGAGACCTTGTTCTCAGCCAGATGTTGGGGGACAGGGTGCTGCTTTTGCCTCTGCACCCAGAAATCCCAAATGGGTTGTGTGAACCAGGGCCAGGAGCAGGATTTTTGTGGTGCTCTTTGGGTGAGGAATTAAAGCTGGCGGTGGTCAGGGCAGAGGGGAGATGGGGAGCAGACTCTGTGCCCATCAGAGAGACTTTTCTGTGCTCTTTTTATATTCACACACAGCAGACCCAGGATCTCTCACTCTGGGAAAATGGGACAAGGTTGGAGTGGCCAGAGGCTGGTGGGGAGAGATCCCGCACAGGGCGTAGGGACAACTGTCCCCTCAAACCAACATTTAATGTTTTATGCAAAAGAGACCAGCCCTGAATGAGGGTCTGAGTGGGATTAGCACATGAACAGTCCGTGGGCTGGCAGATATCGAATTTATCTGGGGCGCTGCAGAGAGGCAAAACAATTTGAATTTGAGTCTGAGAATGGGCTGTTTTGGGTGGATTCAATCTCTCTCTCTCTCGCTGAAATTTCTGAAACTGCAGCTTCGTTTCCAGGTTTCATCAAAAGTGGGATTTGTAAAGATTTCTGACCAGCAGGATTAGAGTGATGTTTTTAATAGCAATCATTCCAAGCTGTACCCTGAATTCTGTCTTTCCTGGGGTACCACATTTGCTGTAATTCCCTGCCAGGGCAGCACTGCTGGTTCCCCTGCCCCTGACACCTCACCCAGGGCAGTGTGAAGCTTTCAGATGGCTTTTGAGCACTTTGGGGACCATTCCAGCCCTGTCTGAGCCAGCAGCTCTGATCTTTCTCTGCAGAGGGCAGGTCCAGCCAGCCAGACCTCAGATTTACTGGTTCAGGGCTATTCTGGTGCCCCTTGAAGGAGCAGAAGCAGCAAAACCCCAACCTGTGCCCCACTTGCTGGAAAGGGAAACGTGGCTCACCTCATGTGTCCCAGAGCTTCACACCTGCAGTTCCCAGCTCAGCAAACCAGGAGCAGTGAAGAGCCACAATCAGTCCTGGAGAAGGGTGGGAAAGACCCAGAATGGCTGGGACCAACCTTAAAACTCATCTCATTGCACCCCTGCCGTGAGCAGGGACACCTCTCACTAACCCAGGTTGCTCCAAACCCCATCCAACCTGGCCTTGGACACTTCCAGAGATCCAGGGGCAGCCACCACCTTCCTGTGCCAGAGCCTCACCACCTTCACAGGGAAGATTTTCTTCCTCATCCCCAATCCGAAGTCATTATCTGTCAGTTTGAAGCCGTCCCCCCTTGTCCTGTCACGACATGCTCTTGTAAAAAGTTTCTCTCCAGCTTTCCTGTGGGCTCCTTCAGGAGCTGGATCCTAAAGGAGTGCAGTAATTTATCATTGGTCTTCTTTTTGAGTTTTTCTGTTTTACAGCAAACTTTTTTCAGTTTAATGCAAGTAAAGAGAAACTGGTGGCTTAATGAAACCTGAACCACCCAGCAGGAAACATGTTGTTCTTCTACAACTTCACCAGCTGATTAAGCTCATTTTGGGCCTCTACTTCCAAAGGGGGTTTTCTTAAAAATTATCAGTTAAGAACCACACCAAATCTTCAACTTTCCTGAAACGTCTTTGGTTTATCAATGTGCAACCTCTCTTCTGACCAGCATCACTTCTTCTGACTCACATGAGAAAATAAGGGACATCCATCTGGAAGAACAGGATTCAGGAGACTTTTCTTTCTCCATATTCTATCAATCCATGCCTCTCCTCGCATCGACAAGGTCTGGAGCTCAGTGTTGTTTCAGCACCAGGTTTTAGGCTCCTGCAGGAAAGTTGTAACCTCTGTGTGTTCAGGTTTTGGAGTTAAACCGACGGGGTGGAGGCCGAGGAATGAGGGGAAGAAGAGAGGAAGGCACTTTTCTGGTGGCATTTTTGGGGCAAACGATCACACGAGAAAGGGGAATATTGGCCCGACGGGTCTTGCTGTGCAGGATAAACCTGGAGAGGTGTGAGATGCTCCCTGAAGTGCCCCCGTCACGGTGAGGGGACACTGTCCTGTCACAGAGGCGTCTCTCCACCGTTGGGATCGCTGGCCGCGGATGGCCCAGGGTGGGGTGACTTCCGCCACTCGCTGTGCACTCCCTGGCATCCTTCTGGTCCTCTCTGTCATCTCCTTGCCCTCCTCCTTCTGGTGCCCTCAGGTCCTCCAATTTCCCCTTCTCTCTCTATCAAATTCTGCCCATGTCCGCACCCTCATTAATCAATGTCAAGTCACAGAGTGTACAACAAGGGCTGTATTCTTCCACTGCCCCCTCAGCCCTCATACATCCCATTGTTCCAAAAAACTGATTCAGATGGCAAGAAAACAGCCGATGCAGCACATAAAAGAGATGAGACAGAAATGAAAAGAATCAAGGCGGGGAAAAAAAAAAAGGGAAAAAAAAAAAAAGAGGAGGCATTTTTTTCCCCTGAAACACTCGAATAAATACTCAGCAATGATAATTTAAATTATTCATACATTTATGAAAACATCCATTGAAAAGTGAAGTGTATGATGCTCTTTGTCTACTTTACTTGTCTCTTGTTTGTGATTAACCTTTACTGTAACTTGGGCTGGCAGTGCCACGATCACAAAGACCAGACTTTTCCTTCCATGGGAAAAAATGTTTCATCGGGTCCAAATGAAAAATTAAGTGGAGGTATTTAGTGCTGATGTGGCAATTTGGTGCAAAGCATTCAAGATGCAGAATTATCCGTGTCTGTAGCCCANAAAAAAAAAAAAAAAGGTTTGTGGCAAGATCAGTATATTAAATATTGGAATATTAAACGTCAATAGTGATAAACAAGCTGATATCAGAGAAATAGAAATTTGAGAGGTTTTGGAAACTTAGCTCTGCGTATTTTTTGGTGTATCCCTGCCATTCTTCTGGGATTTTTTTTGGGTTTTTTTTGGTTTTTTGCTTTTTTTTTNCTCCTTCTGGTGCCCTCAGGTCCTCCAATTTCCCCTTCTCTCTCTATCAAATTCTGCCCATGTCCGCACCCTCATTAATCAATGTCAAGTCACAGAGTGTACAACAAGGGCTGTATTCTTCCACTGCCCCCTCAGCCCTCATACATCCCATTGTTCCAAAAAACTGATTCAGATGGCAAGAAAACAGCCGATGCAGCACATAAAAGAGATGAGACAGAAATGAAAAGAATCAAGGAGGGGAAAAAAAAAAAGGGAAAAAAAAAAAAAGAGGAGGAATTTTTTTCCCCTGAAACACTCGAATAAATACTCAGCAATGATAATTTAAATTATTCATACATTTATGAAAACATCCATTGAAAAGTGAAGTGTATGATGCTCTTTGTCTACTTTACTTGTCTCTTGTTTGTGATTAACCTTTACTGTAACTTGGGCTGGCAGTGCCACGATCACAAAGACCAGACTTTTCCTTCCATGGGAAAAAATGTTTCATCGGGTCCAAATGAAAAATTAAGTGGAGGTATTTAGTGCTGATGTGGCAATTTGGTGCAAAGCATTCAAGATGCAGAATTATCCGTGTCTGTAGCCCAAACAGTGCCTGGTAAAAAAAAAAATACAAAATAGACAAAGCCAGCTTTTAGCAGCGCCTTCCCTCACAGGGGAGTTTGACATAAATTCTCCTTCCAGTCCCATGGCATCCCTCAGGAGATGGAGAGCTCAACACCATGGAGAGTAAAGGGTTTGCTGCCACAAATAAAGAGGCTCTGGGTGTGCAAGAACGTGGACAAACACAGCCTGAAAAAACGGAAATGAAAAAAGCAGCTCGGTTATTTTAATTACGGCTCCCAAAGTATGGAAGAGTTCCTAGACCAGCATTAACAATGTCATCAGAAAATGGGAGATATTTGGGACCTGACAGCCCATGAAAGTCCACAGGAAATTTCTTTTGCCTGTTAGACAGACTTCTTCTGCTCATACTTTGTGGTCACTGCTTTAATTTAAAAAAAAAAAAAAAAAAGGTAGGATCTCGTTCTCCAGAAGATCACATTTTAGGCTGAGAATCAGAATCAGGTTTTTATGTATTTCCTAAATAAAACTTTCAATCCCAGCACCAAAGCAATGTGATGCAGCCTTTTACAGGTGCAGAGCAAGGTCACCCTGCTCTTGTGTGCTCNGTTCTCCTGGCTTTTTTCTGGGTTTTTTTTTGGGTTTTTTTTGGTTTTTTGCTTTTTTTTTTTTTTTTTTCCAGAGACCCAGAGAAACAGTGGAAGCAAAGCTTCTCCTCTAACATTTGTGTCGTGCTTGTAATTCATCAAATTTCGATCCAACTTCCAAACCGGAGCAGTCTGGAGAATGTCAGATAATTTATAGATAATCATCCAAACATTTTCATTCTCAAGTGAACATATTTAGCCCGGCAAATATGCATTTATGTCTTTCCATAACTGGTTGATTACGTGGGAGGGGGAGCCATTGTCTGGCAGTCAAAGCCAAGGGATTTTCGGCAAAGCTCTCCTTACTCTTCTGTTGACTCTGCAGTTGACTCTGTGTGTGACCTTGGACGTGTCACTTATCCTCTGAATGCTTCACTTCCTTCTGTAAATGGCTATAACAGTTTTGAGGACATGCAGGAAAGTGTGTCTGGAACTCAGGAAAGCATTTGGACATTTCTGTTCTAAGAGATGCTGTTGGGTCCTGGCAGCTGAGACAGACAGGGCTCTTCACCGAGGGGTTTATTAAGCATCTTTGTGCCTCATTTTAGGGGTCTGGTACATTTTCTCTCTTGACTTTTTCAGCCACTTTCCACTTTTGGAATTTGCTTCCGAATTTCTTACTCGTTTTTCTCCCTGGAATTTGTGTCCAAGGTGACTCCTGAAGTTTTTCATTGCATCTATCTTGTCTAGGATTTACTGGGCTTGGTTTTAATGCCGCCTCTGGATTTGTCCTTTGCTGAGGTGAAGTATTTGCCCTTGTTTCAGCAGAAAACATTTTTAGTAAATCCACTAATGGATAAATCTACTAAGAGAGGCTGTCAGCCACAGGAGAGAGTATTTATATAGAAAGTGTTGTGGAAAACTGTGTATTAAAAGGAAGGAGCTGGAGCAAAAGTCCTAAATCAAACTGCTGGCAATGCACTGTCTTGGTGTGTATTTCTTGCTAGGCTGCGATTCCTTCTTCTTGGAAATTATCCAGGATTTCCTGGCTCAGCGAGCTGGGATACATTTCAATATACTGGATATATGGAGCAGTGGGCAGACTTCAAACGGGTCTGGGATTTTTTTTTTTTTTATTCTTTTTTTTGAGGTATGGAGAGACATCCAAAATAGTGGTTCCCTTTCTCAGCTGATTTGCATAAATCCTCCTTTGCTGCTTCCAAGGCTTTCTGGAGTTCCTGAGCAAGCAGGAGGCACCAGATCCCTCCTTCCCTCCCATTCACACACAAACCAGATTGGCTTTGGGATCAGCCAGCCAGGGGCAGAGCCCAGACAGGAATTTTTGCACCTCGGCTCTGCTCGCTCCCTCGTTGGTGAATGAACAAAGATGTGGCCGTGCAGAAATACAGTGACACCTCTTGGGATCTGGGGAAGGGTCATTCCTGCACACCCACCACCCAAAACCACTCCCAAACGTCTCAGTTTGAGGTTTGGGATGACGATGGGGAATTTGGGGTGGGTGCTTCCCAGCACAAAGTCATCCTGGGATTTGATCATCCATGCCCAGGTAACTCCTGCTCTTTGTTGGGTTTTCTGGACTGGGGGAATTTAAAATGGATCTATTTATGTATAATAATTGTAAAATCTATAGCTTTGGGAATGGCTGCTCTATAACACATTCCCTCCATGGCTGTCTCAGGTCGGTCCCAGCCCCGGCCGTGCCCCCTCCCGCAGCCCCCAGCACACTTTGCCCATAGAAGGTTTGGAGATGCCTTGTTGTGCTGCTCTCCCGCCTCCCACCCTCCCAGCCACCAAGCCTGGGCTCTGGGAAGGTGGCCAAATGCCACTGAGGACACTGGAGCAATAAATCATCCTCCTTCCAACATCTGCAGGCCCCAAAGGCGAGCCCCTGGCCGATGATGATCTCGCCTCCCACCCCCTGCTTTTTATCCTGTCCCTCGCTGACAAAACACCTATTGTCACAGCCTGAGTGAAGAAGAGTCCTTTTTCCCTCACAAAGGCCCTCTGAAGCCAAGTTGTGAGCTGCCAGAGAAGATGCCGAGGGCTCGGCGGGGAGTCTATATCTCACTCTTTTGCTCTGTAGTTCATACTTTTTCTCTCTCACGGGGGTCACCCAAAGCCTTTCACTCCGGCTTCATATTCACATAAAGACATCAAGAAAAAGAAAAACCACACCAGAAAGAATTATTAGGCATGGCTGTCAAATGCTTTATGGGGGGGTGGGGGGTGCAGGGGGGAAAGAACAGTAACTCTTTATGTGCTGGCATTGTTACAGGAGCTAATGTACCGCTGGAGTGCCGTGCAGGAAGACATTACATGCCTCAGGAATTGCAGGGGCATTAGGCTAAAATATTGGATTTCAGCAAAAGGGCGTTTGTTTTCACTTCCAGTTTCTTATCTGGGTTTTCTGAATTCCAAAAGGAGGCTCTTTCCTGATCCTGCTGTCTTGAAGAACTTTTGGGGGTTTTGCCCATGGAGGATCTTTCCTGGCTGGTTATTTGCATGCCAAGAGAACTGCGGGGATTTTAGGATCCAGTAGATCGAGTTGCTCCCAGTCCATTTTATTTTTGGAGCGTTGAAGTTTAAAAATCACGACACTGTCACCACCAAACCCTGCCCAAAATACTGATATTTCCTCATGGGGTGGGCAAAGCTGATACAGTGCAAAGCTGATACAGTGCAAAGCTGAGGGGACAGCAGGGAAGACGCTCCCTGCCCGAGCCCGGCACATCCCTAAAACACGGATCCACAATTACAGAATTGCCCATTCCTGGCAGATCTAAAGCTGGAAAGCCTTCCTGAATCTGCTGCCCATCTCTCTGCACCACTCTCCAAGGGAACTTTGGGAGCTGTGAGCTGAAGGCTCCACAAACAAATCGCCTGCCCGAGGTTCATCCAGATGCCACGTCCCCGCGTAGGGTTTTAACCCTTTGAAGCTGTGTCCCCTTTCTCTGCTCGCTGAGCAGTGGGTGAGCAGTGCTGGGCACGGCTTTAAGAAGATCCTGCTGCCTTGGAGAGGAAGATAAATTAAAAACTTCATTTAATCCTTTGGAAGGCTGAGACTGTAAAGTTAACAGTCAAGCAAGCTATTAAAATTTACAGTGCAAGGCATCAAAACAGAAGGAAAGTGCACATGGATAAAGTTTAAAGCATCCTTATAAAAAGCCGGAAACCTAACACTGCATTCCTACAAATTATTCCCTTAGCAAACATTTTTATTTCCAATTAGTAAAAGAAAAATTGCTAATTTGCTGCAGTTGGACAGGCCTGACGTCTCAATCTGCAAAGTGTCAGTGCTGTGAAAGGAAATGTTTCACACTGTGCTGGAGAGAGAGAGCTGCTCTAAAGAGGGTCAGGGCATCGGGCCCAGAAAGCAGATTGACTGGCCATAGTGCTAAATTACTCACACAAGACAGACATTGTCTGCAGTGCCAGCCCCGCAGTACTCACTTTCTCATTCTTTCCCTTTTTTAGTTGGTGCTGGTGGAGGAGGTGAGGGGGTGGCAGGGACGGCAGGAGGGGGGCACGGAAGAGGAAGGGGAGGAAGGCTGCGCTCAGGAGGAGCCTGGGCTCATCCTCTGCTTCTCTTGGAACACACAGAGCCCTGGGAGCTGTGCAGGAGGGGTGAAACAGCCCTTGGTCCATCTGGGATCATCTGGGGAACCCACTGACACACCCAGACCCTGCTGAAGCACTCAGGTGTTGGCTGGGCTCAGGGGAGCCTTGTGCTGGGCATGAAGGCTGAGGAGGAATCAAAATCCCAGAATGGTTTGGGTTGGAAGGGATCTAAAACCTCATCCAGTGCCACCCCTTGCCATGGGCAGGGACACCTTCCACTGTCCCAGGCTGCTCCAAGCCCTGTCCAGCCTGACCTTGGACACTTCCAGGGATCCAGGGGCAGCCACAGCTGCTCGGGGCACCCTGTGCCAGGGCCTCAGCACCCTCCCAGGGAAGAATTTCTTCCTAATACCCCATCTAACCCTCCTGTCTGTCAGTTTGAACCCATTCCCCCTGTCTCTGTAAAATAATCCCTCTCCATCTTTCCCGTGCAAATAATCCTTCTCCATCTTTCTCCAGCCCCCAAAGGCAGCACAGTGTCACCCCCAGCAGCAGCAGTGGCACCCTGTGACAGGCACAGGTTTGTGGTCCACCTCTGACCACGGGAAGGGTGTAACCCCCCCCTCCCCAGGACCTGGAGGATGCCAACAGTCTGGAAGGCAAAGGAAAAAAATCTGTGGCTTTCAGCATTGTTGTTGCTCCCTGTTTGTGACATCTGGGCTGTGTTTATCTCATCAAGAGCCCTCAACCCCCAGCACTGTTTTGAGTGGATTGGAACACCTTGACCTGGGTGTCTGCATGAACAGACAGGCTGGGGTTTGAATTAAAGTAACCATGATAATTGTTTTATTAATCAGGTATTAAAAAAAAAACCCAACCAAAGCAACAAGATAAGGATCAAGCTCGCAAGTAATTACTGCTGTCCTAATTACCACCTTCTTATCTGACAGAGCTCCTGACACTTTTAGTTCCTCCTGCTCTTGCTGTGTGGGTGTTGTAGGGAGTGATGAGCTGGAGGTGGAGCAGGGATACTGAAGGTGGGAAGTGCCTGTGGAAGCTTTGGACACAGATTCCTTGGGATGGGCAGCATGTGGCAGCACTGGGTGGGGAACAGGGATGAGCTTTGTTGGCTTCTTAATGAGCTACTTGCAAATAACATTTAATTTTGCTGGTTCTTCCCATAATTTCAGGGTGCTTGTGACTTCTCCTTCCTTTCTCCGAGGAATCAGCACCAGGCAAGCACTTAACTGTGCTGAAAATCTCACAGAATTCCACAAAATTTGTGGGAGGAGCCCAGCACTGCTGGTTTTGCCAGGAGGAAGCACCTTGGCACAACAACCCCCACGGCCCCTCTCCAACCAGACAGCTCCTGGGTTTCTTTCTGTTGATAATCCCACCAGGACCTTTGTTCCCTGATAAAACTGGATTCCACTGGAGAAACCCAAACACATTAGAGGCTCCATTACATCCTCTGCATCCTTCTAAAAACCTGCCTTGTGCTTCCTGAGCGTTAAACAGAGCAGATGCCTGCTGGGCTCCTCTGTGGCACAGCCCCAGCCCCTGCTGATAGCTGAGCAGCTGCCCTGATAACACTGTGACATTTCCAACCTGCCCCTGGTAAAAAAGGGGGAAAAAGGAGCTTGTCTTGAGTCAGATAACTCTGAGGTATGAGAGGGGAGGTTTGTTTTTGTCAAGAGCGAAGATGATGTCCCAAAGAACCAGCTCCTGCCCCCTTCATTCGTGTGGAAACCTCAGCAGGCAGGGAGGGACCCACAGTCTGATATGGAAACAGGATGGATGTGAAGGAAGGGAGAGAGAAAAAATCCCGTTCTTTCTTTTCAAGCTCCAGGTTTGAATGTTACAGGGTGGGAAGCCAAAAATGCGTTTCCTTTTTGAGACGGGTCTGTCACGGTGCTACTGCCAGGGCAGGGAGCCCCAGCCCAACGCTGAATCCAGCAGTGAGATCCCTTTGAAGAGGCACATCCGAGCCTCTAGTACAGGAAGGAGAGGAAGGGAGACAGTGATTCAAACCTTGGGGATGATTTAGGAAGTTTTTGCTGGGGCTGGGTGGGACGAGCCGTGAGCCATCGCGCTTGAATGAGTAAGTGACCGCAGCAGCCTCCAGCTCAGCTTCCCTTCTCTTGGCCTGTTCCGGGGCAGAACTTTGCCCTGTGCATTTTGAAAAACAGGAGTTTTATGCAGAAACTTGGATGGGAAGCAGCAATAAATGTTTTTCCCTTTATTTTTTCCGTCCAAGGAAGGAGCAGCAAGGAGCGGGGCTGAGCTCAGCCCCGTGTGTGCAGCTCCTTGATGCAGAAGGTTTGTGCTCAGGGGAGGGCGACTCGTGGCTCAGGAATTGTTCAGGGTGAAGGAATTTGGTTCTTCCTCAAGCCTCTGAAATAAAACCAGAGCTGCCTTGAGTCACTGGGGCATTTTTTGTTTCATTGCCAGGCTCCAGGCAGGAGCTGAGGGCGGTGTGGGGATGCAGACAGGAGCACACAGCCCATGCCAGGAGCGTGGACACCGTGTTCCTCCTGCATCCCTGCGCTTCTCCCTGCCATCCCTGGGGCTGGAAGCTTTCCAGGCACTTTCCATAAGCAAACACCTCCACCTGGAGCTGCTGCTCCCTCCACAAGGGCCACATTCTGTCAGCCAGGCCCCGACGCCATAACCTCCACCACAGAGGGTCACTTGGAATTTGTTTCCTGCATCTGGAAGCCCGGGATGTGGGCAGGGGAGGGAAGGAAGTGCCCTCCATCCTCTGGAGTTTTCTGCTTCTTTTTTTTGGT
>VXAC01005621.1:14791-42363 GCA_013399225.1 Rhipidura dahli | reverse complement strand
TTTTTTTTTTTTTTTTTTGTGATTTTTTTCCCTCCAGGCCTTTAGTGTCATCCTTCAAGCCAAAAAAATGGCATTCAGGGTTCTCCCCACACCGTTGCCATCATTACAGCTGTGTGTGGCCACGCAGGGATCCTGTGGAAAGCTGATGTCCCGTTTTCTAACCCCTGCTGCAGGGCTAGGGGGCTGGCCACAGAAAGTGTACAGCATGCATATTTATCTTTTTATGGAAATAAATTTTTTTTAATGGGAAAAAAAAAAATTATGATTTTCAGAAACACCAAACTGCTTTTGATCTGTAGTTTTATAAAGAACTTGTCCTAATTCCCTGTCGCTTGTGGTGTTTCTCATACTCTTTGTGGTTTCTCAGGGAGCTTCCCAGTTGAAGAAACCACCACTGGCTGCTCTGGGGTGTCACTTTTTGTGGGGATCCACACGTTCCAGCAGCAGGAATGTCCAAGCTCCTTCTCTGGAACCTCACCTTTGGCAGGCAGGGCAGGTGCTGTCCCTGTGAGGAGCCTTGTCCCCACCTTCTCAGCCAGGTTCTGACACGCCCAAAGGGGACATTTAATTAAAAAAGAACAGTTTGAGAGGGTTTGTCCCTTTTCCTCCTGAGCTGATGGCCCAAAATGATGTTCTGATGACCCCAGGCTGTTTTAGAGTGGACTTTTAAAACTTGTAACTGCTTGGCTGTTGGAATCCTGGCATTTAGGTTTATGGAATATAGAAATGTATATTGTAATGTAATGTATATGCATGTGGCAAGATGGAGGATTTTGGGTGGGGGTTAGTCCTTTCTTCTTTCTTCTTCACAAACTTGAGTGTTTTGTCATTGGATCAAAAATCCCACAATGCAGGTCAGAAATTAATAGTTACTGGTTTATAAGTAAAAACATATTACTTGGCAATTCTTAATTGGATAAATTAGGCTTTAACTGGCCTTGCAAGTGAGAATTTGGGGGCCATTTTCGCCATTTTCCACCTTGTTAACTCAGAGGCACATCCTGTGCAGGAATGGCATAGATAAGAATATAATAAACAATCTCATTAGAAGAAAAAAGAGAACTCGTGAAGTCCAGAAAGCAAAACCAGTAAGAGAAATTTTAATACTTGGCCAGGTTTGATCTTTGCTCATTGCACTCTGCATCCTCAAGTTCATTATCTGATAGAAATATTGCTTCAATATCAGCCCTTCCCACTCCTGCTCTGGGCTGTTGGACACTTGCTGGGGTTCCTCTCTGGAACTGGGCACATTTCAGTGTTTCCCACGTTCCTCCCACATTCAGAAACAAGGATGGAGGTGGGACACAGCAAATGCAGGGCCAGGATTCCACTGGTCCCTGTGGGTCCTTCCAACTCAGGGAATTCTGTGATTTTATGAAATGTGAAAAAGTCAGTTCTCAGCAGAGCTGCAGGAGTTTCGTTTTGCTTTTTTTTTTTCCTCCCTTGATTGTTTGTTTTTAGCCTGTTCTGGTGGAGGGGACAGTTACACTGCTATGAGATAAGCCAGGCTTCAAAGTCTGAGTGGATGTGAATGTAATTCTGAGCTTACTGGGGTCAAAGGTGCTTCCATCTGAGCAGGACTGACAGCCTTGTGGTTAAGTTTAGGTCTAAGGAGCTCGAAACTCAATTTCTAAATGCCAGAGCCTGGGTGATTTGGGCACCTCACCTAATTTCTCACCTCAGTCTGGTCTGTAAAATTGGCATAGGAATCCTTCTTTTTTTTCCATGCTTGCTGTTCCTCTCTGGCTTTCACTCATTTCACAAGGTCTCTCAGGCAGAGTCATCCTCCTGTTTTACAGCTCAGTTGGGCTTTTGTCCCAGTGCTCCTGATAAAAACTGCTGGGAAACTTGGTCAGGCATTGCCTGGCAAGTTCAGCCACGAGGTTTTCCTCCACAGAGCTTCCCCAGGACTTGGAAATGTCAGATGTGGGCAATGATGGATAAAATTGGAGTGCCTCAAATTCAAAGCTGGTGGCTTATCAGCAGTGATTTTCTTTTCCCCGTGGAAATGGTGGGGTTGGTTACTGAGCTTCTCTAAATCTGCCTGCTGGAACAGCAGCACATGAAGAGAATTATCATTTTCTCATGCTAATTTCTGGCATTTCCCAGAACAAGAGTCTCTTGCTGAAGCTGTACCCGGGTTTGAGCCGGATTTGCTTTTTGGAGAGGGCTGAGCCACTCTGTGCTGTGCTTTGGAGAACCAGGGGAAGGTGCTCTTGGCTTGTCCAGCCGCAAAAGGCATTTCTCCAAGGGAATGATCTGATAAAGGTCACCCCGTGGCACCACAAAAAAAGCCTTGTTTGTGAAGCAGCTGCTGATTATCATTGGGGAGCAAATGGCTTTGAATTTTATAGCTCCTGTTATCTGAAACTAATAAAAACACAATGCAGTGACGAGCCGAAGGTCATCTCATCTCATCTCTGCTGAGGTGGGGAGTGCTCAGCAGAGCTCCAGATTATGCACAGGTTTTGTCTAATGCAGTCTGTAAATGCAAGTTTGGGAATGAGGGATGTAAATCAAGGGTGTCTCCTGTCCTTCCACACTTCCAAGTTTTCATTTCCTATTTTCCCCTCTTGCTTCCCAAGCTCCAGGCTCCAGGAGGAAACAAAACCCAGGACATTCCCACCTGGATCTGGTGCCATTTCGGTTCGCCCAGCACTGGAGTGGTCGTGAGCCACTTCTGGAAAATCAGATTTAATAGAAAATCCATGGAAACCATCCAAAGGCTCACCCACCTTGCAGGGAAGCCGTCGTGCCAAGTGCGACGTAAAGAGACAGCAATAAATCACCCTGCTCTGCACCTCAAATAGATAATCAATTTAATTGAAAGCATCAATAATCATAGTTTGACATTTATTACGCTCTGGATGTTTTATCTTTTAGGCAGGGGACAGCGGGGCAATGATGGATGCCGGTTCTGCCATGAAACACAATTATGTGGTGCAAGGAAAAGGGGTTTTATGTTCTGAAAAAAAAAAAAAAAAAAAAAAAAAAAGAAAAGCCAAGCAGTCGAATTCATATTCGAGCAGAGTGCAGGAAATCTGTGAGGGACAAACACACAGAACTCTCATCCCTGGAACCTGAATTCTGCTGTGGTGGCTCATGAGAAAGTGTTGCAAATGCTGCTTGGTGTGTTCTTTTTAAGTGATTTAGGACAGAAAAGCTACAGGGCCGGGTTTCCCTCTACACAGAATATACAGAATGCACAGAATATCAGCTTTTCTTTCCACAAGGAAAAACCAAAAGTGAGGCCAGATTGTTCCTTCTTTGGCCGCATCTTATGGTTCGTGCTCACCTGGTCAGGTCACTGTGCATCCTCAAAGGTGGAAAATAGTGTGGAAGTTGCACAGATTGTCTGGACAGAGGCTCTGAGAGCCAAAAAGGGGATGGAAATGTTCCTTTTCACCTGCAGAAATGTTTCCAGACCTGCAGGACACCATCTAGGCCAGTGCCTGGATAAAACAAAGCAGTGAAGGCGAGTGCTGGGTGGGGAAAGCCCCTGGTTGTGCTCACACCTCCTGGAAGGCTGTCAGGAATGTGAAAACCCCAAACTCCTGAAGTGGAGAGTTATGGAGCAAGTTCCTCCAAAAAAAAAAACCAAAACAAAAAAAATCCAAACAAACAAACAAAAAAAAAACAACCCAAAAGAATTGTCTGTATCAATTTGAATCAGGAGCTTCTTATGCATCAGTCAAAGCTGGTGTTTCACCTTTTATTTTTGGTTGTTTTGAGGTTTCAACAGCTCAGACTTTGAGAGTGACTGAAACCTTTAGTACTTTCACCAAGCAGTAGATTCTGCACGTGCTGTGAAGTTCTTCTTTACACTTCCCCCATCCCAGGAGGCTGAGGGTGTTGAGGAAGACAAGACCCAAGTTTATGAGAATGTTCAAGTGCTGTTATGTTATTCCCACAAAGCAGCAGCTCCCTCGATGGCACACTGAGATTATTTGGCGAGCCAGGATCTCTTAACTCCGCTCACATCAGTGATTATTTACTTTGAGCTGGCAGTTACAAAAATGCTTTACTTCATTAAACCCTCTTCAGTGGCTTAAATACATTTTGTTTCCAGCAGCTGGGTACATTATGGACATTTCTTTGTCTATGATCTATTGGTGGTAGCTTGGAAGATGTAAACATTTGTGCTATTTGGCAAGATGGTTGTGGAGCCATCTTATAACCTCAATGTTCCTCTTGGCACGAGATTAAAAACTCCTTGTAATCAATGCTCGGGGCTGGATCTCCCAAGATTTTGCTCAGAACTTGCTTGGAGTGTTGGGTAACAATACAGGCTGTGTGTGCTCTTCAAAACCTTTCATGAAAAGAAAAAGTCCTTTTTTTTTGTTTTCTTCTGGTGCTGTTTGGAAGACGCTCCAAATGTAGAGCCCAGTTTAATTCCAACAGCAGATAACTGGAGTTATTAAGGATAATCATGGAATTTTCATTTTTAAATCTCTTGGCTGTTTTGGCACACTTCAGGAAAACCTTGTGCAGAGATTCCAGAACTGGCTTCTGGGGCCGGAACTGATTTATCCCCAGGACTGTGGGTGATACAGAGGAGCTGTTGAGGTGCCCCTGGGAACAGCTGAGGAAGATTCATCCATGGTTTGTGTTTCCCTGGTGCTGCCTTGGAAGAGGAAAGCAGCAGGTTTGAGTTTCTGAGGGTGTCTGAGGTGATTTCTCCCACCTCATCTGTCAGGAATACACTGCCTGGAAAGGGGTGGGAGATATGCCTGTAGCATCTGCAGTGCAAGGAATCGTAATTAGCTAAAATCTCCACATTCCCTCATCTCAGGAGTTCTCGAGGGGCTCAGTGCATCCTTCACTTCTAATCAGGGGGTTCCAGTCACCCAGAAAACCCAAGGAAAAAAAAGCAAAACCTGATTTCCATTTGGACTCCCTGAACTCCTGTCTCAAGAAAATACCTTGAAATTGCCACCCACTCTCAGTCTGTCCCATTTAATAAAATATTGACCTTTTCCAAGCACAATATTATCATTCCAAGCATAATATTATCCAGTCCTGTCTGAGATTATTTCTACAGCTCTTAAAAGGGAGCTCACCTGGCAGCCATATCAATTCAGATAAAACAGCTCTGTGTGCCTTCCCAATAAAAAGCTGATTGTCTCTGAAGCTGGGCCACGGAATAATTCCTGATGAACTTTTCTTTCTAGAGAGCATCATTTGCTCAACATCACCTCAGCATAAAGGGAGGCAAAGTGCTGCTCTGTCCCTCTCTTGTTCCCTTTGCTTGCTCAGAGTACTACAACAGCTAGTTCCTCTCGGAGTTCACTTTCCACCTGATGCCTCAGGTTTTAACTTTTCTATTTTTCAAACCCTGTACTGCCCAGTGTGTAACTCTGGAGTTTCCTGTTCCCTGTTCAGTGCTGCTCTCTGTGCTGGGCACACACAACAAAGCCTCTCCAGGCTGCTCTCCAAGGACACCCAGCCCCTCCTGGGCCCAAAAAGTACCAACCAAAAGCCTCTGAGAGGGGGGCAAGCTGAGGGGAATTCCATCATTAACTGAAGCTTGAATTGGAGAATGAGCCCTGAGATGCAAATGAACCAAACCTATAAAAGTGGGAAGAACTCGTGGCCTCTCAGGGTCCATCTCGGGGCCCATCTGGGCAGCACCTCTGGCTCCCCAGGGGTACCTTTGGAGGCCTTTCCAATAAATCCCCACCTTTATTCCCTTATTTCTGTCTGGGCTCTGTTTCTGGGAGGCTTCTCAAGGCTTCACACCTCTGAGTCCGTCCTTACTCCATCTCTGAGCAGTTTCAGGACAAGGGCCAGAGAGGGGCACACTCAGCAGCCTCTCTCTTTGAAGAGATAGGAACTTACGATGCAGGAATGGATGTCTGGGCTGGCGAGAATGTTGTAATGTCCTTTAGGGTAATTCCTGTTTTCCTTCCTTTTCTCTTCCCAAAAAATTTCCTCCCCCATTTGTGCTGTCATTCCTTCAGGGAGCTCCTGCTTTAGCTGGCCTGCAAGTCATGGGTTAAATGGAATCCTGGAAATTTGGGAAAGCCTTGTTGGGGTGTTTTGGGACTTTCTGCTGCATTAAATGTTTTAATTTTGGGGGGTTTTATCCCTCCAAAACTCCATATAGCTGTCCATATAGCTGTTCCATAAAGCTGTTCCTTGTGGTTAACATGGAAAAGAAACACCCAGGTACAGGGAATTCTCCTGCTCAGGGCCCAGCCTCTTCAGATGTGCAGTTTTTAGGTTTTTTTGCTAAATTAAATGAGAGTTCAGTGATGCAAAGTTCCCTCAAGGCCCCTGTGAGAGGCTTCTGTGCTGGCTGCACTGGTCACTGTCTTGGTTTCCTTTCAGGAAAGCTCATCCTTGTGAAGGAGCCCGGAATATCTGTACCTTCCACCAAAACAAACGGCACTCGAGCACCTCCACGGCAGCCTCGTGTTTCTCTTCCAGCTCCTGACTTTAATGGGCCATTATTCTTCCTGCCTCACCCTGCCTGGCCATCGATGACCTTGTCATGTTAAAGTGACAGTGAGGTTATCCTGCTGATGGGTATCACGCTGACATTTCCCATCCTTGCTGTCGGGGTGCCAGGCAGGGATGCATTCCCAGCCAGCCCAGCCTCCCCTGGGCCACGCCAGCTCTCAGCCAGGCTCTTGCACTCCTGCCTCTCCCAGCTTTGGGCAGAGAAGCCAGGTGGCCAAATGAGACGGTGCCTTTCCCACTCCAGACTCTGGGAATTGCTGGGAATGCTGCACGTTGGCTTGGTGTCCCTCCAAGTGTGATTAATAACCCCGTCCCAGAGCGGGTGTTTCATCCCGGTGCTCAGCTGAGGTTTCACGTGGGGCTCTTACTGGGGTGGAACTGGGGAGCAGCTCTAGAGCTGCTGTTTGCTGTGGGTTGGGAAATTCTGTGTAGAAGTTGCAAGTTGGTTTTGGTGTTTGTGTTTGAGATTTGACATTTTGTGGGGCACTGGAACACTCTGAGTGAGTGAACTCAGGGAAGTTGTGCAATGCTGGGGCAGAGGCAGGACTTGGCTTCTGAACCAAGGTACTCCTGACTGACCCTTTGGATGTGACAAAACAATTCATAATTCTTATCAGTCTTTGTAGGCTGTGAGGAAGAGAATGAAATGAGGTAACTTTTCTCTGGTCTTTCTCAAAATTTAGCTGCCTAATGATTGCATTTGAGTAGGGATGGAGGCTGTCGTTCAGCACAGGGTGGTGGGAGAAGCCAGAGCCAGCTGCTCTATCTTGAGGCCTGAAGAACAAAATATTTTCCCTTTTAATCCCAATCCTTCTCCTTGGCATCTGTTTGCCAGGAGGGATGGGAGTGCTGAGGTTTCGTCCTCCCTTGATATTGGTGCCAATCAATGAATCAGTGGCAAGACCTTGTCTGTGATGAAAGGCAATAATGTTGATGTTGCCACAAAGGCTTGAAGGTACTGAAGCTCTGCCTCTCTGAAGGGAAAAAGGAATTTCTGGAAAGGACATTCCAGCAGAACTGGAAATGAGAGTCCCCACAGAGACACCAAGAATGAGACTTTGGTTGATTTTGGAGGTCTTTTCCAACCAAAACGATTCTGCGACGAGCAGAACCTCTGCCAAACGGAGGCATCAGTGACTGGGGTCAAATCACCAATGATCCCAGGGACTGGATGGTGTTTGTGCTGAATCGATCCCACTCCGTCCCTTTGAGGGTGTTTCGAGACCCTCTGCTCCCACCAGGTGTGACTGGACACCCAGGTCCGAGTGCACCGAGCTGCCTGTCCGTGGATTCATCTGTCACTGATGCCTTAGGTTTTAACTTTTATATTTTTCAAAATCCTGTACTGCTTAGTGTGTAACTCTGAGGTTTCCTGTTCCCTGTTCAGTGCTGCTCTCTGTGCTGGGCACACACAGCAAAGCCTCTCCAGGGCTGCTCTCCAAGGACACCCAGCCCCTCCTGGGCCCAAAAAGTATCAACCAAAAGCCTCTGAGAGGGGGGCAAGCTGAGGGCAATTCCATCATTAAACTGAAGCTTTAATTGGAGAATGAACCCTGAGATGCACATGAACCAAACCTATAAAAGTGGGAAGAACTCGTGGCCTCTCAGGGTCCATCTCGGGGCCCATCTGGGCAGCACCTCTGGCTCCCCAGGGGTACCTTTGAAGGCCTTTCCAATAAATCCCCACCTTTATTCCCTTACTCCTGTCTGGGCTCTGTTTCTAGGTGGCCTCTTAAGGCCTCAGTCCTGGGTGGAAAAGCTGCAGATTAAGAGGAGCTATGAGCGGTTCAGCCGAGCCCAGAGGTGCCCATCCGTCAGCCCCCGCGCGCGTCAGCGCTGCCACCGTGGGATGATGCACGGCCCCTCTTCATTTAATTATGATTATTACTGATCATCTGAGCAAACGGGGGATCAATAGATGAACTACGGGGGAAGTTCGTTTATATTATTCTGTCAATACCAAGGCCATTTTTATAACTAAAAAGGGTCGAGGACAAAAGATGGATGGCTCGTGGATGAATTTAACCATCCAATCCATTTACATCCCCACAAACAGGCTTTATCTGTTAACCAAAACATTGCACTTCACTCCTCAAGATGATTTTTTTGCTGGGATAATAAATAGCTCTGGCTACATTAAGTGATTGTGCAATGTGGGCCCGTGGCAGACAGAACTTAGAGCCGATGACCTTAAACTTCCACTCTGCTGCTGTTTTCTCTGTGGCTGCAGTGAAGATGTGGCTGCTTGTGTCCAAGAATCTCCTGGTTTATTTCATTTTTTTAGCTCAACAGTCTGTGCCAGGCGAGTTTCAGGTTGGAGAGGAACAAACTGAGTAAATGAGATACAATTTAAAACATACAACTTCTGTTTTAATCCTCAGACTGCACACATGGCTCAGTGTGGGTAGTGTCTCATCTTTCCAGAATTCAGTTTTATAATGGAATTTCTCTATAGGAGAAAGGAAGCTGGAGGTAATATTTGTGAAGGGATTTTTAAAAGAAAATCATAATTAATTGAAACTTTTATTTTTTTCCTCTCATGTGTACTGTTACACATTTCTTTTCTGGGAGAACGTGGGCAAAATACCAGACCTGGAGGTTTGTGTTATTACTTGGGACTTGCTCTGCTTTCAGGGATCACTGTCTGTTGCCAAAGGGGATGCAGTGGGGATGTGTTTACTGTGTAAATGTTTCATCTCTGCTCCTGGGTCCTTAAAAACCTCATTCATTGAATCCCAGGATGGTTTGGGTTAGAAGGAACCTTAAATCTCCTTTTTTTTTCCACCCCTGCCCCCCTTCCCCCGCCATGGTCAAGGACACTTCCACGAGCTGGGGTTGCTCAGAGCTTCATCCTTCAACACTTCCAGGGATGGGGCAATTCTGATAATTGGTAAAACCTTTTTATTTTTTTTTTTTTTGAATGATGGTCATGAAGAGATGGACGTAAAGGTGATGTTGGATTGCTGGGAGGGAGGAAAAGAGCAGCCAGAGGTTCCATGTGGAGCCATAGGAAAGGGAAAGGCATCTCCAGCTGGATCCATGGGCCAGGACTGAATGAACTCCACTTGCTTTTAGCAAAACTGACAAACTATCAAGAGGGTTTCTCATGCTCATTAACACCGGACTTTAAGAAGCCGATAAGAACGCAATATAAAATCAAAGAGCCCCTAAAGGCTGTGAGATTATATTTAATACTCTCCTATCACCAGCCCCTGAGTGCTTGGCAGGAGAAACGGTGACATTTCCTAATCAGTCCCCTCTCGTATTTGTCTTGGCTGGAAGTCTGGAGTCCTCAGCTCATTGAAGTCCCTGCAAATTCTCTCCATTAGATCCTGTTTGACTTCCTGGTAGCTGCAGTTAACTCCATCCCAATGGCACGGAGGAGTTATGTCTTTAAAAATTGTTGATAAAAGTTGTGATACCGTGCATGGAAATCACAGGTTCATGTTCTTTCTCAAAGTCTTTGTTCTTAAACATTCATTTTCCTTCGCATTATCTCCCCCTGACATTTCCCTGAAGCTTGTTCTGCAGGCACAAACACATTATTTCCTACTAAAGGACGATTTGGGATGTTCCTTTCTTTTCAACCCCATTTGAGATAACCTGTCCTAAGTCTGCAAACTGCATTTTGTTCTCCTGGGATTTGGAGAACAGGGAGGATTCCTTTGTAAAGCCATGCAGAACATGAGCAAGTACAGAGGTGTTCCCTGCAGCAGATTTCCAGAAATTTTGGGCAGTGGATCCTTCTTAATTCCACATGTTTTTCCTGCAGCACAGTTCCACCTTTTTGCCCAGGCTGCCAGCTGAAAAATAAATGGTTATAAAATGGTCTGTGGAGTGGCAGGGCTCTGCAGGCCGTTCCTGGGCCACAAACCACATCTTGGCTGCTCCCCAGTGTTCCCAATTGTGCTGGGGTTGCCCTTAGCAGTGAATGGTTGGTTTATTCTTTCCACTCTTTTCAGCCCAGGGTTTGTTCCTTGCCAGTCAGAGCTGTGCTCTTCGTCCTCCTTCCCTCACCAGTAAGGAGAGGAAATTCTTCCCCTCAGAGAAGAGCTTTCCTCCCTTCCCTCTTAATTCCAGGCACATTCACTTCAAATTCCCAAGGCAGGATATTGAAAATTTCCTTGAGTTAATAGGGCTCGCAGATTTGCTTACTATAGAAAAATGGAAGATTTTGGTAAATTGTTGGCCAGAAAACGCTATAAAATCCCTGCATTTTAACAATATGGCTGAAAGACCAAATTTTTAAGTGCTGGAATGGTTTTCTGTGGGTTTCTTCCACATCTGCTTTTCCTATGGATGCACATCGTGGTGATGTGATGTGGCTCTGTGGGTCGTTGGCTGCTGTTTGACTGTGCATTTATATATACATTATATATTATAATAATATATATTTATATATATGTTAATGTATATATTTATATATGTGTGAAGATCTTGGAGAAGAGAAGCATTGGGGTGACCTAACTGGGGTTTTGCAGTACCTGAAGGGATCCCACAGGAAAGATGGAGATGATTTACAAGGGCCTGGAGAGACAGGAAAAGGGGGAATGGCTTCAAACTGAAAGAGGGGAAGGTTAGGTTGGATATTGGGAATAAATTCCTCCCTGGGAGGGTGGGGAGGCCCTGGCACAGAGTGCCGAGAGAAGCTGTGGCTGCCCCTGGATCCCTGGAAGTGTCCAAGGCCAGGCTGGACGGGGCTTGGAGCCACCTGGGATAGTGGAAGGTGGGCCTGCTCATGGCAGGGGGGGGACAAAATGATCTTTAAGGCTCCTTCCAACCCAAACCCATTCCAGGATTGTATGATAATGGATATAAAGTTGTAAAGAATCTCTTCCCCATGGAGTACCTGCCACGGGCTTTGGTGCTCTGTGCCTGGGCTGGGTCCCACAAGGTGCTTTGTGCTGCTGGCCTATGGCCAGAAAAGCACTTACACGTGGAGACTTTCCTGGTTCTATTCATTTCACTGATACTTCTTGCCTAAATACCTGACTGGGCCAGGGCCAGCCCACTAAGGAGTTGTCAGGATAAAACTTTTAAGGGAACAATTAATGGGAATTATGAAGAATAAGATTTGTAGCTTAATAACAGTGTTGTCTCCTGAGCTGGGGTGGAACAGAGGTGCAGGGAGGAGGTGAGGCGTGTGAGCACTCGAGCTGCTGGACACAAGAAGTGCCTGCAGTGGTGTCCAAAGGGTTTTACCTGCTCAGAAACCATGTCCTGGAAGTGGTGGGTGCTGGTTGGGGTTGGCATGAACTGTGCCATGTTGTAAGGGTGTCATGCTCCTCCGGATGTTGCTCAGTACCAAACCTGTGTGTAAAAACTCTGGGCACTGGGTGGGACTGTTGGGGTGCCCTGTGCAGGGCCACAAGCTGGACTTGGATGACCCTTGTGGGTCCTCCCAGCTCAGGATATTCTGTGATTTTCTGACCTGAGACATTTTTTCGAGCCACGAGAGGCTGGCTGGAAGGAGCTGTTTGCTCTGCAGGTCGTGCTGTTCCTGTGTCCATGCAGACAACGGGGCCATCAGGGCACAGCCAAGCAGAGCAGCTCTGCCATTAGCCCAGCTATGAACAGCACAAATCAGGCACAGCAGGGCCAGAGCCTCTGCTTTCACCTGAAGCTTTCATGTGAACTCGTGTGCGAGTAAGAATCACAGGCCCTCAGCTAATTCAAGGCAAAAGAATCATTTTCTAGTTCTGGTTCTGAACCAGCTGCGTGGTGGTCCCTGAAGGAGAGGCAGGTTTGAGATGGTGCAGGTGGCACAGCCCAGGTTCCAGAG
The DNA here is from genome assembly GCA_013399225.1 of Rhipidura dahli. Lineage (NCBI taxonomy): Eukaryota > Metazoa > Chordata > Aves > Passeriformes > Rhipiduridae > Rhipidura > Rhipidura dahli. The sequence goes on along the minus strand of VXAC01005621.1, from coordinate 30,119 downwards.
CTGGAAGTGATGTCCCCAGTGTGCTGACCCGGGCAGGAGGGCTTGAGAAGGGCCAATGCCCAGGGCAGGTGCCCAGGCAGCGGGTGAAACGCTGAAATGCTCACTGAGCTTTAAGCATCACCGATGCCATCAGCGGTGTGCAAGCTCTTACTGAAAAATCAGAATAAAGACCCAGTTATTGAAGAAAGTGCTGTTATCTGCCTCCTGACTTCCATGCAATTACTGGGCATTCTCTCCTTCCAACTCTGAACAGATGTAGAAATATCTGTTTAAAATCCAGATTCAGAGATCCAGCAGGGGCAGGTTCAGGTCTGTCATCTTCGCCCTTGGAGTTTGCTGAATGCACCATGCCTTGCTGAATGCATCAGGCCGTGCCTATTGAAGTTTGGGTTGTTTTTTTTTTTCCTCCTCTAAATGACAGTTTATCTGAGCTGGGGGAATGAATGGATAACGTTACTATTTACATAAGCTCATTGTGATCTGTCTTGGTAATGTAATCAAATTAGGGTTAACTGCAGCTGGAGAATGCCAGCTCGTAAACTGTTTTTCAAAATGAATCACATGGTGTTCCCTGACATGTTTAGTATACACTGGGGGGGCTTTGCAAAAATTCTAGCACATCCCTAACTGGTGGAACTGGGGCAGGATCCTGTTGCCACCTGAGCCCAGGGAAGGAAAGGCAGGGAAATCCCTAACTGGCGGGGCAGATCCACCTCCAGCCCAGCCCTAAGGCACAGGCTCTCCTGACGTGGCTGCTGCTGACATGTTGTCTTTCTCCTGGCTAAAATCAACAGATCAGTTGATAGGAAAAGCATGTGGTGTCAATTCTGAGCCCGTTCAGGAACATCTGTGCTAAGTACAGGCGTGCAGCCCGTTGCACACGCTGAGCTCTGTATTTAGTCTCGCGGCACTCGCGTGAGATGAAGCCCAGCCTGAGCTAAAATTACCCAATGAGCAGATTTTTCAAAGTATCTTTTGTTATTTTTCTTAGTAAACATCGTATCTGGGACTTGCTTTGCCTGGTTCTCCCTCTCCCATCTAACGGGGAGGTGCTGTGGACATCCCAGTGCTGCATCATCCCCCTTCCCATGTGCCGTGGAGAGCGGAATCCCGGGATGGGCTCTGCTCCAGGGCACCTGGTGTGGCTGTTGGATTGCTGTCTGGTGAGACAGGTGTCACCAGAGAGTGTTTCTTCCACACTGGGAACTCACCAGGAGGATTTTGAGGTGCTCTCCTCCATCCAGGAAGGTTTCTGGAGGCTCATCTGGAGCCCTGGCAGAGGTTGGGCAAAGGAAGGTTTGGAATTCTGGCCTCTGCTCCTCCACAGAGACCCCACCAGTGCCAACACCATCCCAAGCTGCCAACCTGCTCAGCTGGAGTGGGAAAATGGGAGATTCAGGACACTGGGCTGTGGGACGTGTCCAGGCCAGTGCAGATGGTCTGTGGTAGAGCTTAGGCCCCCACTGTATTTTGGACATCTTTTTTTTCAAACAGGTGTAAAGTAAGGATGAAATATTTAATCTAAACCAGTTTCTACTCTCCCCCTACTGCTAAAAGGCCTTTTCACTCATAGAATCACAGAATTGTGAAGTCTGGAAAAGATCTTTAAGATCATCAAGTCAGTGCAGCACCACCACCATGTTCACCATTAATTGTCCATGTTCTGATAGTTTGAGTGAGCAGATGGTTCCATAGAAATTAAAATTCCTCATGGTATTGAGGGTTTTTTCCCCCAGAAGTTCGGTAATAGATGGAAACTCAAAAAGGATTTCACCAAATATCAAAAATCAGCCATTTTCAAATATTCCAAATGAGCAGCAAGACCCTACAGAGGATTTTCTGCAATATCGCCGTTTTGGAATGTGAATGAAATATTTTCACAGAAATTCTGTTCTCTAAGAACTTCAAAATTCAGGATCTGCAATGAATTGAAAGGCAAAAAAAAAAAAAAAACAACCAAAAAAAGGTTTTGAGAGAAGGAACTTGCCCCTTGAGCACAGCTCTGTCCAAACCAACAAAAGGAAGCTTGTGTTGGCATCTCGATTCCGACTCAGGAATTCCTGACTCTTAAGCCTGTTTATACAGGGCTCCACCACAGCCCAATTTGCACTTCATTGGAGTTTTCTTTCCCCTCCACGTTTATGGTGCTGCTGGACGGGTGGATTACACACTCTGCCTGCACACACTTCTCCAATTGTATCCAAAGGCTTTTTGCATGTAATACCTACAGGCAAGTGTCTTCATTTGGAGGCAGCTGTGTCCCGTGGATGTTTTGGAGTTGTTTTGCATTTCTAGTTCGGCTCTGAAAGTTTCATGGCCTAATTCTCCAAAGGTTTTGGGGGTTGGCAGGTTCCTGGTGAGTGCACCGGGAGCAGTCAGCATTCCCTGGAAGCCTGGTGACATCCAGTCGGGAGTTCCTCACGGGGATGTCAGGGTGTTCCTGGGTAGGAGCACAGAATTTTATGGCTCTGGGATTTGCCTCTTGATCCTATTTGCTCTCAGCTACTTTGGAAACCGCAGTTTCAACGTCCATTAGAGCTGGTGTAAAGCACGGACTGTTTTGGGGTTCTTCCCATGGAAACACAGCCCCTTGTTAGTGCAGCTGAGCTGGAGATTTGGCAACGGGCTGGAAATCTGTAAATCAGTCGATCTCACCTGGGCATGGCCAAAGGGGGCCAAGAGCTTCGTGCCAAACCCTCAGCTGCTAAAGTGCAGTGGAGCCTCTCCTCTCTCCTCTCTCCTCTCTCCTCTCTCCTCTCTCCTCTCTCCTCTCTCCTCTCCTCTTCTTTTCTCTTCTCNTTCTCCCTTTCTTTCTCCCTTTCCCTTTCCCTTTCCCTTTCCCTTTCCCTTTCCCTTTCCCTTTCCCTTTCCCTTTCCCTTCCCTTCCCATTCCATTCCAACCTGCATTTCCTTGAATTTCCATCTCTGTCCCTTGGAGGTTTTTCCTGCTCTTTGGCAGCCCAATCACCTCCCCCAGGCCCGGGATCCCCAAACACCCTGCCCCACCTTGCCCTTGGGTGTCTGTTTGACCTCAGCCATCCCAGATCCCCCCAGAGTGCTGGGAGCCACTGGAATTCCCGGCGTGGGCCGCTCGATCAGGTCCATTCCCAGTGTGTTTACCCTGGTGGGGTATCCAGGGTGATGCAAAGTTGAGGTACTTGACCTCCCCGAATGCCCGCTGACCTGGAGCTAATCTGAGGTGGAGCACAGCAGAGATTTAATGACTTGTTCCACCACACCTCGGCTGGAGGGGGAATTAGAGAGCGCTGGGGGGCCGGAGCATCCCCCCGGAGCTCCAGAGGGACTCAGCTCCTGAGAGCCCATGGATGCCTGTTCCCTTGGTGCCCGTGTTGTCCACACCCGCCTTGTGGGATAGAAACCTGTCCTCCTGTGCCAGATCTGAGTGAATTATTCACAGAATTGACATAAAATCATAAAATATAGCAGTTGTGGCATGAACCTTCTATTGAACTTCCAAAACATCGGGGTGCAGTTGAGAGTTTTGGGCCTTACTATCAATAATACATTATGTATTCATCCTCCTCCTCCTCATCTTCATCGTCATAACAATAGCAAGAATAATCACTGTTATTTTACAACATTCTCAGCTGCAACTCAACTCAGTCTTCTTTCTGTTCTGTTTTCCCCTCAGCAAATGCTGACTGATCCCGAGGTGACCTCCCAGGAGGGCAACATAAAAAAGGTAAGACATGGCTCAGTCTTCTGGGAGTTGTTTTATTCCCTGGCTTGGACACTCTTCCCTCACTTTCGAACCAAGGTGTCGATGGCAATAACGTCGTAAAAGTTTTCCAGTGTTTGCTGTTGCTTTTTGGGATTAAGTGTTGCGGTTCTGTTGGCGTATTTTTCTGTCTTTTTGTGATTCCAGTCGTTATGAAAGAGAAAATAATAGTTTGAGGTGTTCCTTGATTCTGCTACAACACAAACAGCTGCCGGGCCAAAGTGAGAAACCTCATTTACCTCTCTTCCAGTAAAAGAAAATGTTGGTCCTTTGTTAAAAGTGCTAAATTTTTGGAGGTTGCCTCAGCATGTAAATGTGGCTAATGTGAAGTCCATGGAGAAAGGAGCAGGTCTGTGAAAAGATAAAGTTCAGCCCGTGTGATGTATTAGTGATGCTTTTCACCACGTTGTGGGGCTCGAGCTGTAACGGTGACCAGAGAAAATGTGCTCCACGCTCAGCCCAGCTGCACAAATGTCCTCACTGGAGCTGGGAGGTGGCCTCAGCACGGCATATTTGGGTAGCCAGGCTGCTGTTTGGGTTGGTGTTGCTCTCAGAAGCACTGAAATGAGGTTTTGTTGGTTAACAGCTCTGCTAATTAAAGCGTTACCAGTCGGGTTCGATTGGAGCCTGTCAACGGCTGGAGCTTGTGCATCCTCACTGAAATAAGGAGCTGGTTGGGACTCCTTTTATATGGAATTGTCTCATAAAGGATATTCACAGTCCTGTTCATGAAGTTTTTGAAATCTCTGAGGCTGGACTTTGCCACAGCTACCTTTGCTGTTCATCCTTGGGGCGAGTGCTGATGCTGCTCCTCCACTCTGAAAGCTGAAAGGGATCCCTTGCTTCCCTCTGGCAAGCAGAGTGAAAGGCAATCCTTGCCAGGCTCCACAGTCAGGCTGGGAACAGGGGTTTAGACACTTGTCCAGTATGGCCTGTTCTGTTCTTTCCACACTAAAAAAGAAAAAAGCAGATTTTATTTCCGAGGCTCCCAAGAGGAAACGCCCTCTGAGCGCGCCGTGACCTCGCCAGGGACCTGTGGCACCAGGGCTGAACTTTTTACCTTGGGCACCTCCATAACTCATGGGTGTCTGTCCCTGCCTCTGTGGGATCCTTTTGTCTGGACAGACATGGTGACAAGGTGGCAGGTTCTTATTATCCCCACGCACTTCTCACAAGGATGGAGGGATTTCTCCAGGGCCCAGCTATTTCTTATTCAGTCTTTAATTACGACATCACAAATGAATTCTCCATCCCCACCTCCGGGATCTGCATTATCCCAAAGAGAGCAGGGATTGTGTGAAACAGGGAAACACGAGACTGGCAGTTTTATATGTTCAGTCCATGGGTTTATATTTAAACTTTGTGCTTTTATTTCAAGGGAGGTTGTTACCAAAAAACTGCGGGTCTTTGAAAAATGCCGTGTCCTTAAATATTTCCCTGTGCAGCAGGTATAAAACTGGACAATTATGATATTTGACAAGGGGGGAAGGCCTGGCCTTCCACTTGTGTCTTTTAAATGCATTGTAGAGAAGCACTAGTGGGAGTTTATGAGGTGATAAATTTATTGAAGGATGGGCAGTAGGGTTTTACAGCTGGGGTAAGGGAGGTCAGAGCAGTAAGGTAAAGAGTTCAAGTCTAAACTTTATGGCTTGTGAAAAGACTACTGCGAGACAGCTTTTCAGTCAGGAGAAAATGAAAACTAAAGAATGAGAAATCACTCTGGACAATTTTTGTAGGATCTCTCAATTGTTTGGAAGTAGCACTCTGGCATTTGGCTCCGGTGGCACAAAACCCTCTCGGGAGCAGATTTCCTTTTCCAGCCTCTCTAAATCATTCAGTTGTCATATCCCTGAAGACACAATAGTTGAGATTTGACTCCAATTTATTCCTATTCCTTCAGAGATGAGTTGGTGGCAAGAAGGTGACTGAAGACAAATGTAACTGTAGTGGGTGGCCTGATTTAAACTGGGAGGGGAGGAAATCGGAGCTGCGGCGTCCTTCATTTCAGTGGCTGCTTTGACTGCTGCATCACAGGTTCAGAACTGGGCACTAACAGGGACTAGAAAGAGCAAAAAGAAAAAAAAAAAACTGGAATGCAGAGAAAAATCCATAAAACCAGGAAAAAGCAGGGAAGGGAAGGTGATGGCAGTGAGAGGTGTAGGGAGACGTGTGGGAAGCAATCTCTGCTTAAAAGTGACCCCAGAACTCTCTCTGCTGTTAAGCTCCCAGGAAAAAAAATGCTCTTTTACATAACTTTAATGAACTGAAAGGCAGTGAAAAGTCTGGCGATGCAGCACAGCAGAGCCTCTTGTGTGGTAGAATAAAACAGGCTCTTCTTTGGCTTGGAGCACAAAGTATTTCCCACTCTATCCAGTATTTTTCAGCTCATGTTTCTGTTATTTCTGCTGGGACCACTAACCCCACAAAGCTGATTTCTTTGTTAGCACTTGTCTGACAGGAATAGTTCATTGTCATTAAAGGAGCCATATCCAGGATCATTTTCCATATCTGTGCAGCTCCTTGGACTGAAATTGGTGTATTCCTAATGAGCTTTCCTTGGATCACCTTTGCTTGCTGATATTTAGTTTAACTCAGACAAATACACACGAGCTCCTCATCCTGTTTGTTCAGTTTTAAATCACCAGTGGTGGAAGCAACATTGAAACAGAAGAGTCACTTATTTTGGTTATTTTAGTGACCTGAATGCAGACACTCAGAGATAAAAACATGAGTTATACCTGTGGGTTTATTGTCCCCTGCTCCCAAATGTCTTTTTTTCCCAGCCCATGTCCCTGCACTCTGTTTATTTTCCTTAGTGTGCAGCTCAGTGTCCTCTCCCTCTGCCTTTTCCAAGCTTCCCCACTGCATTTAATAAACTGAACAAACAGCTCGTTGTCATTGTCACCGTCCCCGTTGTCATTTTGCTTTGAGCTCAAAGATTTCCCCTTCCTCCAGCAGGAAGCAAGGCCTGCGTCCATTACACACCAGATTTTTTTCCCCCAAGTAGATGCATTTCTCTCCCCTCCAAGGGTCACTTTGGAGGAGGGTTCCAGAATGCTGGGGAAGGATTCTCTGTGTGTGCAGAGCTCCCAGCCAAGCTCCCCAGGCCGGGCTGTTTTTCTGACCGTGGTGACAAGGGACCTCAGGGACTTCTCTCTTCAGTAGACTCTCTATTTAGTTTCTGTTTACTTAGAGGGAATAGCCTGAGGGGCTACTGGAGAGAAAACATCTGTGGGAGATAATCTATAGAGTTATCTATCTATCACTCTTGTCGACCCTGTCTCCCCTGAGAGCAAGCTGAGAGACTTGTAATAAAAAGGCATCGCTGAAGAGGCTTTAGGGACAAATAAAGAGACATGTTAAGGGCCAGCTGAAAAAGGATAGAAGACATTATTAAAGCTCAATAGCCGTCTTATCAAAATCCAATAGGATAGGCATTTGGCAAAAGGCTTTAAATTTATTCTTTGACTTTCTGGAGAGCTTGAATTTATCCATTAACAAGAATGTGCTGCGCGGGGAGCGGGAGATGCTATCGGCTTCAAAAGGGTTGGATTCAATCTGGCATTGTGCAAAACACAAGAAAAACTGAAGACAAAACCAATTTCCCCCCGCCCCAAACCTCCTTTGGCTGGCTTCGTTCCTACATTGCCAAATATTAGAAGCTGTAAATATAATGCTGATGAGGCTGCGAAATAAAAGTAATTTAAGCAGTTTATCCTGTGCTCACGAATCACGCAGATTTGGGGTTTTTTTTAAATAAAGTTGATTTTAGAAAAATGGGTGTGATTAGAAATTCTGGCCTCTCAGAAAAGCATCAAGTAGCAACCAAGAAACCCAGGGAGGAGGAAAGCTTTCAGCTCTAAAGCAAAAGTAAAACCCCAACGAGCGTTTTGCTGCTGCAGATGCGAGGCAGGATGGGGCCATAAATCTCCCCCGGGTTTATTATTATATCCAAAACGCTACAGGTCACAGGAACCATCTGATACTTCAGGAGCACATTGTTCGCACGGGGATGATTGATTGATAATTATGATAATTTGCAAAATGATTATTTGGGTATTATGGCCGCGGCTCGTCCCGCCGGGTCGCTGTGAAGACATTTTCTATATCACGGGGCCGTCAGGAATGGCCTCTGGCAAGGAGGGATGTGGAGAGGTCTGGCCGGGCTCTCCCGGCGGGATCTGCGGGGCTGATGAATGATGACCCAGAGGAGTCAGAAATCAGACTTCAATAAGCAGTCAGGAAGGTAGTTAGGGACGAGCAAGGGAACTGTTCACTGTCTTTTGTGCAGCAATTACCAGGCAGGCCAAACCCCCCCAAGGCCTGAGCAGGGGCTGGCAGTGCATTTTGTGCCCTGAGAGGGCAAATTGGAGATTTGAAGCCGGCCTGCTCCGAGCTGCTGCCTTTGCAGCGCGGATCGCGCGCTCCTTTCTGCGCTCAGCGGGGATTTATCACCCCCAGCTCAGGGAAGGTGTCCCACAGCTCTCAGGGAAGATTTAAGCCCACAGATCTCAGTAAAAAAAAATCCCTTTCCTGTACATTGAAGAATCTCCTTCTCTCCTGTTTGAGCTCAGTCCTCATCCTGGCTGAGAGTTTACCCAGAACTGGGGGGTTAAATACGCTCCACAACCCCGTGGGATGGGGAACAATCCCAGATATCAGAGCTAAAGCCCCGTTTCTCCAGGGCTGCTGCCCCACAGTTGCTGTTTCAGAAAGAGCTTTAATTTGCTTGTTTTATAGGTTGTATCTTTATGAAATAAAGGTATATTTAGCGGCCACAAACAGAGGCAGCTTTGAGTTGATTTTTATAATCTTTTCCTGAATAGACTTGCGTCATTCCAATAAGCCCTGGACAAAAGAGTGGACAGTTGTCTGAGAGTCTTTTTTATAACATTTCTCTCTTTCTATTGTTAGAGGGCTGCTAATAAAAGAACCAGGAGTCCATTAATTCAGTGAATGAACATATAGTAAAGTCAGTTCCCTCTTGAGAACAATAATGTTGCGGTCAGCTTAGGTTTCCATGGAAACTAAGTACTTCTAAGAAGTTTGCATCCTTGATTTTGCTGAAATGAAGCATGTAAAGTAAAAAAAAAGGTGTAAAGCTGGCATGGCAAAGTCGGCAAAGAACCCGATGGTTAAATTATTTTGCAGGAATAACATTGTGTGTTGAATTTCTGTGATACAGATGTTTGGGCTTGGTTGTTTAGTGAGTGTGGGTATGAAAAATGGCTCCACGAAGAGATCTCGGGGGGCTTGGAGCCCATAAATCAGGCCAAGTTAAGAGGACTTGCAGTGGTTGGGTTTGCTCTCTCCTTATCTCCAGAATGCTAAAGCAGCCCCAGGCACATGCACGGCACAAGGTGGGACAGTGGAAGTCCCAGGGCTCCCACAGCTCCAGGCTATGAAGTGGTTAATGCCAATTTCCCATTTCTCTGCAGCAAATCATGTGGATTTTGGGTACAGTGTGAGCACCTTGCGTGGTTTTAAATAAGATCTTTCTGTGAGTGAGTTGGTTCTTCTCCTCCTCCCTCCGGTGCAAACCCCGGAGCTGGGATGTCGAGCTGTTCCTCCAGCACTGATTTATCACCTGCTGTCTGATTTCCCTGGGCTGCTGAGGCTGAGGAGGTGTCCAAAATGCGCTGCCAAGCTGCTCACATGCATGGCTCAGGTGAGCAGCATCCTCAGCTAAAAACATCCCTGAACTCCAGGCAGAGACTTGGGAGAGGTCACCTTGTCCTCATGATGCATCTCAAGCCCAGACACACAGGCTTTGAGTTAGAAACTGCATTTTAGGGGAGATGAGGAGACAGGAGGCTGCTCCCTTGGCAAAATAAATGATTTAGAATCCTTCCCTGTGAGGGGGGAGGCCCTGGCACAGGGTGCCCAGAGCAGCTGTGGCTGCCCCATCCCTGGCAGTGTCCAAGGCCAGGCTGGACAGGGCTTGGAGCAGCCTGGGACGGTGGAAGGTGTCCCTGCCCATGGCAGGGGTGGAATGGGATGGGATGGGATGGGATGGGATGGGATGGGATGGGATGACCTTTAAGGTCCAACCCAATCCATTCCATGGTTCTGTGATCAGAGCACAGAGGAGACTCATTAAGACATTTGGGCTGATTAACCAGTTATGCTGACTACACATGCAAATTCGAGATCCATAAACTTGTTCTAACCAAGAGCTTCCTAAACAGCCTGAAACCCTCACGTGCAGGTCCCTGCTCCCTTTGCCTTGGCCTTGTGGCACTGCTAACAAATGCACATTTAACAGTTCCAACACAAATTACCTGTTTGAACACAAATTAAAGAGTTTGAACACAAACGAACACTTCTAACACTTCTACCCCGATCCTCCTTTTCTCTCTGTGTCTGTGGAATTCCTGTCAGTGCTGCCCTGCTCAGAGCCACGCTCACTGTCACACGTGGAATGCCGACACTCGACATTCCTGTTTATCCGCTCGCATCCGATGTGGTTTTAATTGTTTGCATCCCTCAGAGCAAAGGCTCCTTTTCCCTGCAAAGCCAGGTGAGGGGCTGGCATTTCCAGCCCGCCAGTGAAACAATATTCTGGATGATTAGGAGGCATTACAGCCCCGGCTCAGTTTGAAAATGCCAGAATGCCCCAGAGATCGCCATGAATCTGCTGCCAGCCGGCCCCTGTCAGAGTTGAAGGCAGCACTGTCTGGAGCCCAAAATCAACTTCAGGAAGGTCATGTGAAAGAAAATCCTCAGTCATCAGGAAGCCCTTGGCCCCGTGGCCTTTCTGACATTTTCTGACAAACCTTAAATCACCAGAGTAGACAAAACATCACAAATTTTGGAATGATGGCCTGTGGGATTTCGGGGCTGTGTGGTAACTGGGAAGGTAACACACACACACACACACCCCCTCCCTCCCTCTGCTCTGCAATTCCTCCTCGGATCCTGTGCCACGAGGCTTTGCTGGAATTAGGTCCTGGAATCAGGTCTGGATTTGGAGCCACCCCTGGGGTGGGAGCTGATCCAGCAGCAGAGGAGGGACCTGCCCTGTGCCAGCCCCAGATATTTACATGGAGCAGGGAATATCCCTCAGTGTGGGAGGCTCCCAGGACAGGCTCCTGTTCCTGGGGGGAATTGGGAATCGGCATTTATTGTGTGGTCCCATGCCTTAGAGAGGCCAGATGGTTCCGTGGATGCACTCTGGGATCCTGAGGGGTGTGCAGGATTGGGTTAATCCCATTGTAAGGAGAATTTGGATCAAGCAGGAGCCTCTTGGAGCTCGCTGGATAAATGGGAAAACCTGGACAGCAGCTGGGGAGGCAGGAAAGGGGTGTGTGGGGGTGAGGAACCATCAGAGGGACTTAAAGTTGGGTCCAGCCCCGATAGTGCTGCTGTAAAAATGAAAGCCAGTGACCAATGATTAAATATAAATATAAATAAACATAACACAACCAGAAAATGCTTTTTGTTGGGTTTTTTATTTTTCTTTTTTATGTCTTGCTCTAGAAATAAATCAAGGTTCTGCTGAGCAGTGAAGGTGGGACTGCTGTCCCACACATCTTGCAGGACCACAGTGTATTTTGGTTTTGATTTTAGGTTCTACAAGATTTCTATGAGATAATAGAATATGTCTTCTGGAAAAAAAAAACAAAAAACCAAAAGAACAAAAAACAACCAAATTTATTTTTCACGGGACAGTTCGGAAAGAAAAATATAGAAAAGTAATCACCAGGAGTCAGCTCCTCTGTGATGCCCAGTGGTGCCTTCCCTCTGGAAATTTCAGCATGGAAATTTCAGCAGCGCTCTGTAAATATGTATATAAATATATATATTAAAAATATATATATATAAGAATAATAGTAGCAGCAGGAGGAGTCCAAATGAAGTGCTTCAATCCTTTCTTGGCTAAGCCAAGCAATTCATTGTTTTTATTACTTTTTTCCCCTCCTTATTTTAGCCTGTAACGCAGAATAGAGACCAGAAACACCGAAAGCTGGGGAATAGATTAGAAACTCATTTATAAACTTCAGAGGAAGTTTTCCTCTTGCTCAACGTGGCCTCGCAAGGAACTGGAATTAAGAAATCTGCTGTCATCTGGAGGCATCCTCTCTGCTAATCTCCCAGAGTTAGCTGATTATTTTAGGGATTTGTTGCCATGAATTCTGGCCTTGGGCAGGGGAGGCCACTTTGCTACCCAGCGTTTTTCCAGCTCATTAATAACGGCTGCAGAGATAGTTCTGCACTGCTGCTGTCAGGACATCCCAGACCCTGCTCAGTGCAGTAATTCCTTCTGTTCCACAAGGATAAATCACAAGGCCTGAAGGAACTGCTCCTCTGAATTTCCACTGGAATTTCAGTCTCAAGCTTCAGCCCCTCTCGCCCAAGAACATTGGTTCTTCCTCACAAAAACTCTGGAAATTTGTGTCAGTGCTGCTGCCTCAAGGTAGTTTTTAGGACAGTGCTGAATTCTTCTTTCCTGAAGTATTCAATTTGAAAATGAATTGGGAGGAATTTTCATTTCTTGAATGCTTGCCCTTCCAATTACTCATATTTATATGGAAAACCAGGAAAGTCTTGACTTGCATTGTTCATCTCTTCCCTTAATACCTGGTTCCTTTTTTCCCCCTCTTTCTGTAGTTCTGCCCAGAAATAAGCTGGACTTTTCTCCTGGTTATCTTGGCAAACCCAAGCAGTCTCTTGCTCGGCTCCTGCTGCCATGAAATGGAGATTAATCACTTTCCTTGTCACAGGAATCTTAAAAAAGGTGAACCCTGGAAAACTTCTGTGCTGGGGCCGGGGTTGCCGTGTGAATCCAGGCACAGGGAAGCAGCACCAGCTGGACATTCAGCTCAGTCTGGGCTTGGGATGCTCCTCACACTGACCTCATTGCTTTTTTCTGGCTGGCTGTCTCTTTTCCACCTAAATTCCTGTAGGGAACAGAGCTCTGGAGCAGTGCTGGAGGGTTGTTTCCCTGGTTTTCCTTGAGCAGGAAGGATGTGCAGTTTTTGCTGTGCTGTCCCCAAGTGAGGTCCTTGCTCTCAGCTCTGTCTCTGCTGATGGCCAGAACGTGTCCTCAGAGTTCCAACGTCCATTTATTCCTGGCAGTTTGCATTTGCCAGTCCTTCTGCCAACAAAAACATGGAATTGGAATCCCCCCCTCCATTCCAGGTCTGGTCCTTGGCTCTTTGCTCTGACGGCCTTTCCTGCAGACCCCAGAGCATCTCCTGCTAAAAATGGGTACAAACTGGGCACTCCTGGGGTAGGAAACTTAAATTTAGTGGGATTTAAATCATGCTTATTCTTTTGCTGTATCAGAGGTGTCCAACCATCCAGCAAATCCCATCCTCATCCAGGAGTTGGGCTGGTTTTAGGCAAAACATTTCATGTCCAGCTGGTGTCCACACAGCTCAGTGATCCATTTTGCTATTAAAATATTTCATTCCAAGAAAAGACACCATCCTGGTCAGCTGTGGACATTTTAATTCTTATTACCCTGATGGCACTACTTTCTCTCAGTCAGGAAGTCAGATAAATGAGATTTAATTTAACCCTGATGTGTGTCCGTGTTGCTGCTGAGCCCAGAGCAAGGCTTTGACCATTTGCAATGTGAATATTTGTGTTCTGGTGACTTCAGAGTGCTCCAGGGTAAAACAACCATGAAAGAAGAATATTCTGGGATGATTTTAAAGGGTCCTTTTTGCTCCATGATAGGAAGGTTGGCAAACGAGCTGCTGATGGATGTCAGGGCTTGCAGCCGTGTTTGGTTTGGAAACTCGTTCTGAAATCCCTCAGAACCTCTTTGGTCTGAAAAACATCCATGAAAACCTTGCACATGACTTTTTTTTTCTTGTTCTTTCATAGATTTCTTCTAATTCCTCAAACCAACTGGGCTGGAAATACCCAAGGAATAGATTTTCTTGTTGCATTTTCTCTGTTCTGTTTGGAATGCCAGGGAAAGCCTGGAAGTGTTGGGAGCTTGTGCACAGAAATGATGGGAAAAGAAACTAATGGATGTTTTATTTGAAAGTCCAGAAATCTTTTAGAGCTGGACAAGGCTGTGAGTGTGTCCTGCTTCTTGCAGAGGTGTAGAATTCAAGAGAAAGGACTTTTCTTTTCTTTAATATATCTACGTGGATTGGGTGTCCACAAAGCACAACCACAAATTGATTGGCATAATGAGCAGATTTTAGGCTTTTAAGAGGGAGAGGGGATTTTCCAGCTGCATTTCTCAGCTCTGTGGTGAAATTATTATTTACCATCAACCAGAAAACCTGCTGGACTCTCTCTGGGTAGCACACAAACTCTGCTGAGCTCCCTGACCTCCTGTACCTCTGCTGTTCCCTCAGCTTGGTGCTTTTTGTGCTCCTTCTCTGTGATGCTGGAATATGTCAGACTCTGGAAGATTGCAGCCATGTGTTTGGTGCCTCTCTCTGCCGTTGGAGGATAACCAAAGCTCTCTCTCTGTATTTACACAGACAGGATTTACATTTGTAGTAGCCCCATTTTTCTCCCCCAGGTTGTTTTCAGTCCCATGAAACAGCTCACCTGAGTTTTCTGCGCTTGCCCAGGGCTCCCCCCTTTCAAACATCAAATATTTGTTTGCTTTTTCTTTAAATATCAATGAATAACCATTTCCTTTAAAAAAAAAAATAGAAGAAGACAAAACCTGCTGAGCATCTCAATTCACAGCTCTGCTGTTGTGGAACTGCAAAGCTAACGTGGTGGCCGAGGGAAACCCTCTTTCAAAGGCACAGAAATCCTTGAAATAAATGAATTCCATTGGATTTTGTGCTTGTACAGGAAAGTTTCTCTAAGATAAGCAGCTGTCACGCTGTAAAAGGAGCAGCTGAAATTCCTGGCCTGCATTAAGGGTCGCTCATCTGTGTCAGTCAGAACGAGACCAGGAGGAACCAGCCTTGTAGCAAGAAAGGTTTAGGTTGGATGCTGAGAAAAAAGAGAGCCTGGAGTAGCTGAGAACCCCAGCGAGCTCTCTGGGGAGGAGATAAAATACCTGCCAGGGCAGGCTCTGAAGAGCTTCAGACAAATACCTGCCAGGCTGGCCTGGATGTGCACAATCCTGCATGAGAATGAGGGGGAGCCGGGATCACTTGCCCAGCTCCCTTCCAGGCACGAGGGTTTTCATGGTGCTCATGAGTTTATCTTGTTAATCAGTGTGAAAGGCGCTGAAGGAGGCAGGAGCCCGACTGTCCTTTCATTCTGCACGTGCAGCCCAGAGCACACAGGGAAAAAAATGTGAGCTGGGGGCACGGAAAGCTTTTCTTCTCATTTTAGACTCCCTTTGCTTCTCTTTCACGGTGCCTGGGAAGTGTCGTGCTCTTTGTGTTCAGTTTTCCTTATCAGCCGAACACTTTTCTCCGTTTTCAAGTGGATTTGGTGCTCAGGAGAGCCTGGCAGGTGGAGAGCAAGGTGATCTGAGGGGCTGAAAGTCCTGAAGTCCCACGTAGCTGAGTTTTCCAGCATGGAAACCAGTTAATCCAGCTTCTAAAATGTGTGGTCATACACACCTGGATAACAGGAAAGCAGAGGAAAAGGAATGGAAGGAAGGGAAGGAGGGGAAGGGAGAAAGGAAGGAAGGAAGGAAGGAAGGAAGGAAGG
>VXAC01005621.1:0-14783 GCA_013399225.1 Rhipidura dahli | reverse complement strand
AAAGAAAAGAAAAGAAAAGAAAAGAAAAGAAAAGAAAAGAAAAGAAAAGAAAAGAAAAGAAAAGAAAAGAAAAGAAAAGAAGAAAGAAATGAGCAGAAGTTCTTGTACTTGCAACTGTAAGCCAGAGTTCTGAATTAATACATAAAGTTAAAACCAGGATGATAGATGATGCGATTCCAGCTGCAAGGGAATGCTGGAATGCTCGGTGCTTTTATAAAGAAGCTTTAAGGTGTCGGAGCGTTTTTCTGCTCCAACGCGGCAGCTCTTTGTCCTTGCGGCTGACATTGCTGAGTTTCTATGTATCGTTGCACTGGGTGGAAACATCCTTTAACTGCCAGACAGCACTTACCGATAAGGCACCAATTAATAATGTTGATTTGAAAAGCCCGAGAATAGGTGAGAAAGCAAAGTCCTTTGGTAAGTCATATTTGCACAGCATTAAGAGTCCCCTTTTACCTGGCCCAGCAAACACGGCGTCGGGAGCTCCGTGCCATTGAAAAGCTGAGAGACTCTAATGATATGTGCAGCTGATAATTGCCACTCCTCGCTGCACAGCACCCACTTATCGTGCCTTTTGCACAGGCATACCTTTGCAGATGTGCTTCTCTTTCCTAAATACCGAGAGGGGGGTGGATTTTTTTTTTTTTTTTTTTTCTCCTGCTACACCGACCTGTTTTATCAAAGGAGCGAATGTCGGGGAGGAATCAGCATTTCCTTCAAAGCTGGTGGCCCTCGGATGGAAGGCTTTGCGTTGGGTCTGGGTGTGCAAACAACCCCCTCTGTTTGCTCAGCTGATGCCACAGTCGTCCCTCAGCGCCGGCAGGGCAAGGCCAGCGCTGGTTCCGATGGAAACAAAAAGCGATTAAACCCCGTGGCAAACGCGAAAGCAACTCACTGAGGGGATCACAGATGATCCCACACAGCCTCCTGTGGGCTTTGGTGTGAGTCCAGCCGGGCCCAGGCAGCTGAGACACGGAAGGTGTGAGGTGGGGACACATCTCAAGGCAGAGCAGCTGCCGGCAGCCGGGCACGGAATGCCCTCCATCATCTCTATCTTTGTATGTTCCTGTGCTCTTAAAAAGGCATAGCAATGGAATTAATTAGAAGTAGATGAAGCTGTTTGATTAAAGGGCTTATTTGTTGCCCGGCCGTATGTGGAGGTATAGAAATGCAATTAGTTAGAGAGTGCCATTAGCAGTGTCAGGGACCAGAAGTAATAGAGCTTAACCCTCCCGGGAGGCTGCTGGGGCTGGGATCCCGGTCTGCAGCACCGGGGTTACACCACAACAACTGTTTTCCCCTCTTAACTCTTTCCGTGGAGAGATTCCCAGCGAGAGCCAGCCTGTTCAAACACACGCAGAGCCAGCTCTCCCCTCCCTGCACTCAGCAGGCTGGAAGCACAAGAAGTTCGACAAAGAATTGCTTTTAAAAGATGCAAAATGCATCAATTTGTCAGTTTTCAGAAATCCCTTGAGAGCGTGGCTGGGAGTGTGATCCCACTGCAGCATCTGCTCGTGTACCAGTGACCTGCAGGGTTTTGGGGTGAGACAAATAAAACCCCCAGGGTTGCACAGGAGCCTTTCCCAAGCGACACCATCAGCAGCTGCGCGGGGCTGCTGCAGTTTCACTTTATCAGGTGCTGCTTAAGTTCACCTCGATGGCATCAGAGTTTATCTCCCTGCTGCTCAAGGTGCACTTTGGACACCTCTGGGAGCTCTTTAAATGAGTTTTGTGTGGTCTTGCTGCTGTTACTCCTCGAGATCTGCTGGGTGTGAGGAGGGAAATGTTGGCTGAGACCTGACTTTTGAGGTTTCAGTCTTCCTGCCCAGCACTTTTTGCTGCTCTTGCATGGAAGTTTTATTGACTTAAGTGCTGGAGCCTGAGTGCTCAGCCCCACCTCCAGCACCGCCAGCTCAGTAACGTGCCCACAGCCGAGGCATTCCAACACTTGCTGGGGAGAAACATCCACCTATGGGATGCCCTTGGGTGAGAAAATGCTCCTCAGCATCAGCCAAGGTTGGGGTAAAGCCACTTGAAACCACCCAAAATGTATCTGATGTATCTGTCCTTTCCCTTGAGAAAGTGCCACTCTCCAGATGAAAAGAAATGCACTTCATATTTCAGCTGATAATGAGAAGTTAATAAAATCGGGATTTTGTGCAATGCGGGACCTCTGACATCTTAATCTTTATTAAAGAGACTTAAACTACCAGGAACTGCTGGTGCTGACTGGCACAGCCAGACTCGAGAAACACCAGGAGAGACTGGTCAAATGAACTGTTAAACAACTCTTCCTAATCCATCAGGAAGAAACAATAAGTGCTGGAAACATCTATTTACCATGCATCAATCACGCTTACCTAAGCAATTTCTAAGTAATTATACTTCTGTTATATAGTTCCTGAGATGACTGGTCTGAATGAGACGTTGGCTTTATTAAAAAAAAACAAAACAAAACAAAACAAAAAAATCACTTTTCTTGATACATCAAATGTTGTTTCACATTCTGTCCCAGTAGTCATTTTTCTGGACATGATTTCTGCTAATTGTTGTGTTAAAATCCTATCTGGAATTCAAATAGCTGCTTTTCCCTTCTAAAAACTTGACAAAAGGTGGGGTTTAAGTTTTTTGAAGTGGTAGAGATTTTGTCTGTTGAGTTCTGCAAAGTCAGTAAAAATAGTATTTGGACCAGCTCACTAAGATGGGACCCTTGGGAAGGGAATTTTGGGGACAGGGAGAATAAAACTGACCTTTGCTTCAGTGAAAGCTGAGTGCCTTTTTCCTTCTTTATTTCTTTTCCTGCCTGCTTTTACCCAAAGCCATCCCTGCAGGCAGGGCTAGGAGGCTCTGGTGGTCTCCAGGATGCACCAAGCTGTGAACAACCATCTCACCCCTGTTCCGAAGATTTTGCTGATATTTTTCCTGGCCGATAGAACATCCTGGGCCGATGGATCAATTAACGGAGAGCAGTTTGTCTGCACATTTTATGCAGCCATGCAAATGCGGTGCCTTGTGTCTCATTGACCTTTGATGTTTGAACATCACGGAGTTATAAAAAACAGATATAAATATACGTGTGTTTTACAGACCCATCATTGTGTGGGGCTTTGAAATGTCGTTTTCTAATCCACTCAGAGGAAGGGGAGGGATGGAGTCTTTGTCAGTATCCAAGCAATTAGGATAATTAAAAAAGAAAGCTTATTGGGTAAACATGCTCTTAGATTGTGACCTCTTAATTAATGGACTACAGGGAGAAATTACAGCGGTGGCAAGATAATTAACACATGCATTTAAAAAGAACTGTTAGACAAGGGTATTATAGGATAGTAAGACACACATTTGAATCACCGAAGGACTCTGGAGGTGAACAAACACGGTGGAACAAGACAAGATTTGCATGTGTGAGTGCCCCAGCACACAAGAGGGACAGATTAGGATAACTTTGTTATCACACCCAGGCGGCTCCTTTAGCACCACATTCCCCCAGCCAAGGGCTTCAAGTCCAGGCTGGGTTCTGTGGAGGCTCCCAGGAGCAGAATTCCACCATGGGATGTGCTGCCATTGCTGATAATTCTGAATTTTGCGACAGGGGTTGTTGGAAACTTTGCTCTCCTTGACAGGAACATTGGCACCCAGCAGGTCTGTCCTGTGGCACCCTGCGTGTGCACTCCTGGTTCTGTGGCTCTCGCTAATCCTGACACCTCCAGTCAGTATTTTGGAAACTGGATCAGTCCATTAAGAAATAAAAACATAAATGAATTTGGGAACCAGATTGTTTCCCTTCTCAGAGTAGAGTTTGGGTCGTGTGTGCTGTCGGGTTACAGTCAGTCTGCACCCCCACTGTGGACAGAGCTCCAAACAAGCCAGAATACCCAGGACAGACATTTTTTTGATTGCTTTGCCACTTTCTGTCACCAAAACTGTCTCATCCTTGGCAGGTACAAAGCGGGGCAGGTGGTGGGGGTTGGTTCTCAGGCTCTGGCTTTGTACATGAGCACCCAAACCAGTGTGAGCACTCAGGTGAGTGATGGTTATCAGTAATGTTATCAATAATTCACTGATGTAGGGTTTAGGTGCCTGAGCAGGGCAGCAGCATCCAGGCATCTTCCTCACCTGGGATCATTTCCCCACCACCACCTTTGGGGTTTTTTTTCCCATTTTTGAAAGGGAAGAGGACAATTAAAGCTCTGTGATCCCCAGACCTACTGCAGCAGTAGGGCTTTTATCTCATCAGAGTGAGAGTTCCTGGGCTGGCTGTCAGGATTTCCCCTCTCAGCGGTGCAGGAAAGCAAAGCTCACACCATTAGAGTATCTTATGGGTTGCTCAGTGTCTTGGGAAGGGTGGAAACACTTCCCAGGGATGTCCTTTCTCATGGAACTGCCCATGGATCAAGCAAAATCTTGCCCTCCCTTCCTTGGGGAGGAACTTCGGATGGGCTATGGAGGTGCTTTGTCTGGGTAGAAAAGGTCTCAGGGTGCACACAGCACCAGGGTTCTGAGCTGTCTAACCATGAAATCCCCTAAATTCTCATTTAGCAAAAGAACTAAGTGCAGAGAAGTCGAAAACCGAAATGATTTGTGCTTAAGGGATCAAAGCTCGTGCTCCAAACGTGCACACAAGCCAAAGCTGGATGATTAGGTACAGCCTGAGGAACATGTGATTTGCATAAGTCCCCACTCCCCACAGCATCCCGGGGAACAAAGAGATGCTCTGCCAAGCCAACATTTCAGGGATCCCACCGAGCACTTACCCAAATCCCACCCACTTCTTGGTGAGTCTCAGCACTGCTGCTTTTGTCTGAATATAAATGTCCCTGTTCAGCGCAGTGTTCATCCTACCTGGGACATTAAGAGATGCATGTGGACTAAAAAAATATGGAAAAAAAGCGCATTATGAACGTTTGATTAGTGACTTGGGCCCCAAATTTTTAACTAATTGAGCACATTAAATGGTATGTCTGTGAAAGACTAATACAAGACACTTTTCAAAGCTTCTTTAATAAAAATTCTATTTGGGATTTGACCATAATGGCTATCCTTGCTTGCCAAAACATGACTTCTTAGCAGGTGACTTTCATCAAGTACATCTGAAATAGTACCTAAATGAATTAGCAATAAAATGGACTTAGGCCGAGCAGTGGGAGCCTCCATTAATCTTGGGTTAATCACTAAAGAGATGCCATTCACTTTTCTTAAGAAGTCACATTTTTCTCCCCTTGCTGGCGACCAGATTTCATAAAGTAACATATTTCTAATGAAAGGGCTCTGCTTGAATTAAAACCCTGAAGGTTTATGCAGATTTTAGTTTTGATTACTGCTGGCATGGGCTCTTAGCAGACTCCGGAAGGTAGGGCCGCAGTGAAAGAGTCCCAGCATGCAGTTCATAATATTCTTTGAAATAAAATAGTGCACTTGTACTTAGTGGCTTTAATCAGCTCTGACTTTTGATAGTCAAACAATAGCTAATTACAGTAACACCTGCCTTCTAAGTCATGTCATGTAGGTTATTGCCAACAAGAGACCTTGTATCTTAGCTGCGTGATTATTATAGAGTCTAAAACCTATCTGTTCAAAAAAGTGGGGGGGAGAAGAGCGGAGTTTGGTGGCCATTATCCCTCTTTTTATTGTCTGACGCATTTCTGGCTTTTCTCGTGGTGCTTTGCTGCGGTTGAAAGGCAGAGAGTTGGTGTTTATGGCCGGATTAGAGATGGGAGTCTCGGGGAAAAGGATATGATTTGCAGCTCGCACTTTTCCACGCAGTAATGGGAGATAACGCTGGCTGTTTGCAGCCCCAAACCCATCCGAATGTGTCCCAATTTTCAGTGCTACACAAAATCTGAAATATGTTGTGAGCTGGTTGTATCATCAGATCTCTGGCGGGCAGCCACGGGGCAGAATTTTATTTCGCCGTCATTAAATGCACTGGTACGGGAAGGGAAACAAAGGGCCATTTATTCCAACCTTCATCAATTCTGGGAGGCTTTCATAACATAAAAATACTCAGCTAAGAACCCAACTTTGAAATGACAGACCATGTTTCTAGAGAGAAATCCACACTTTTCCCCCCAAAATTATCAGCCTCTCCTGTGAGGAATTGAGTCAGATGAGTTTCCCTGTTGGGCGGAAGCCATAAATTATTGTCTCATTGAAGACTCTTTTCTCATTAATTTTGCCAGCAAATAAGGCTTTGTTTTTACAAACCCAGTCAAGTGAATAATATCAGATGTTTGCCAGAGGGTCTCCAAGAGCCGCGGCTCCGTGTGCTCATCCTGGAGGGATGCTCCTTGCTCCCAGCCAGGAGGATAACGGGACAGATTCGGCCCCCAGTTCTGCCAGATCTGGGCTCAGAACTGTGTGAGCAGGGGAGTGAAAGGGCTTTAATGATCAGAGGGTTCAGCAAAATCCTGGGAGTGGAAGAGGGACCAAACAGAGCCATCCCTGGATCTTGTTTTACAGAGTGTGTCTTACGGGCTTGCTTTAGAAAAGTGCCTCGGGTGGGTGACACCCATGCAGGGTTCCACTGTTCTTCCATGATTTTGAAGGCAAATCCATTGAATTCTCTGAAGAGTGTCATTCTCAGACAGCTCTGCTCTGGCTGACCATAGAATCCCTCAAAATATTTTGGGATTTCAGCAAGATGTGGTGCATCTCTGCCCTGGGCTTTTCACCTGGAATCTTACATTTCCTGTACAGTAACCCATCAGATCTAAGTACCAAGGATGGGTGTAGGGAGGTTAAATTTCTCTTTACAATCAGACTGCATGTTTAAAAAAACCATTCCTTCTGGATTATACAAGGAATTTGAGTGGGAATATATTCAGGGTTAGCTCAACGAGCAGGGAATTCACATTTAAAGGACGTGTTGTGAACTCTGCTTCCCAAAACCACGTCTAAGTTCAGCCTTTAATGGGCTGGCTTTCCCCTCTAAGTTATTCTTTCTCGCTCCATCATTTGTCACGTTAACCTCGAACTGTGTAGCGAGAAATCTTCTTTATATCAGTTACCATGTTTGCCATATCTGATCAGCGTGATTGATCATGGCCCCAGCCACAGGTTGGTAATAAGCTGTTTTGAGAGAGACACACATTTCCCCCAGGACAAAGCTGGCATGACAGCATTATAAACCGGCCATTTATCAAGCTGCTCCCAGGTGGTCACTGTCGGAGCACGGCTCGGCAGCCTGGGCTTCCACGGAGCTGCGGGGGGATGGACCCGGGGCTGGTGGGCACCGAGCTGCAGCTCAGGCAGGAGACAGTAACAAATGACACGGCGCTGCAGGAGCGATTGGGAGTGCAAATGTCACTCCTGGAGTCGGCCAAGTCCCTCCTCGGAGCTGCTCTGGGTGGCAGCGGGGCAAAACTGCCGCGGGACTGCTCCACAGGGAGTGCTGGGGGGTTTTGCTGAGCCCCCAGGGGAAGGGGCTCAGTGCTGTCCAAAATACGGATGGAGCAGCCTCATCCTCAGCACAGCTCTGCAGCCCAGGACTTTGCAGAGTCTGTGTTTGTGGGGAGGCTGGAGAGCACCTCCCACGAGGAAAGCTGAGGGAATTGGGAATGCTCAGCATGGAGAAGGTTCAGGGTGACCAAAATGTGGCTGTCCAGTGCCTGAAGGAGCTGTCACGAAAGATGGAGATGGAATTTTTACAAGGGCCTGAAGTGATGGGACAGGGGGGAATGGCTTCACACTCACAGAGAGAAAGTTCAGGGTGGATTTATGGGAAGAAATTCCTCCCTGTGAAGGGTGGGGAGGCCCTGGCACAGGGTGCTCAGAGAAGCTCTGGCTGTGCCTGGATTCCTGGAAGTGCCCAAGGCCAGGTTGGACGGGTCTTGGAGCAGCCTGGGACAGTGGAAGGTGTCCCTGCCATGGCAGGGGTGGAACAAATCCAACTTTAAGGTCCTTTCCAACACAAACCAGTCCATGATTCCATGAGATTCATCTCCTGGAGAACTGAGTAAGCTGATACAAAACTTTTTTCTTTTAACCTCCTCTGTGTTGTGCTCCCCCCACCCTGCCCCGCTTTCCCCTGAATTTTGGTAAAGTGACTTTTATTTTATAGCTTAAATGTGTAGTTATTCCCAGACTGCACAAACTGCAATTTTTAATCTTAATGATAGATTTAGTGACCACTGAAGTGTAAAATAAACTACTGTGGCCTAATCAATCAAATCTGCATAGTTGAGAGAAAGCACCTGTATGAGGCTTTTATATCAGAATGTCTGTAATGGTAATAGATGTTTATTAGCAACCATAAAGCTGTTTGAATTTAATATCTCTCTAAATAACACCAACAGCATTAAAACAAATCTCTGAAGCAAATGCAACTGCGCCATAAACAGCCCACAATGAGGGGTTTAAAAGCCATTCCAGGAATCCTGTGAGATTCATGGCTTGTTCTGTGGCTTAGGACACTCAGCTGGGAGGGAGCAAACGCTGCACGTGTGGGAAGGAGCCCCTGGAATAAAGCGTTGCCCAGGTATTTGTGAAGGGATAGATTTTGTATTTTGGCACAAAATGTTTCGTGAAATGCAACAGGCAGTGGAGGCTTCCACCAGGGCAATGTTCACATCTGAAACATCCCTAAAAATAAATCAAATCTCATCAGCTTTCAGGCCAAGAACCTCCTCCTGGGCAGTGCTGAGGACTCCGAGGTGGTTTTGAAACACTGAAGAGGCTGCAAACACTCCCAACTTGTTCAAGTGCTCGTCCCTCGTAGTCAGAAGTGAACACAAAGTACCTCCCAAGCAGATTTTTAGGTTTCCTTGGCACTTTGATATCTGTGGAAAACAAACGTGTGGTTCTAAGAAAACGGCGCAAAAGTAAAATCATTAACAGACCACCGAGGCCATGAATGCACTTTCAAGGATTTAAAAAATAGTCAGATTTTGTGAATTTAAAACTGTTCAGGTTTTCTTCTGTTTAACCAAGAGTTCTTCAGTCCCTTATTTACTGGAATGTTAAAAACGTCCTTGGGGGTGGTAATAAGCTGGAAAATTCTCGGGGAATCTGCTTTTAAATCCTGAAAATACAATTTTCACCACGTGCGGCTGCTCATGGACTGGGAAGTGTTTAAAAAACGTATCAGCCACTCTGGGATCTTCAGCTTGGCAGCTTTATGGGAGGACTGCGGTGAGAAGGAAGCTTTCCCATGGATCCACAGGCAGGGATGGGCTGCACTGGCTGGTGCTGGCCCTGCTGAGGTGCCTAAAGCCCTTCTTCTGGAGTATGGACACTGAAATCCACACTTTTATGGGATATGGAAGCAGATAAACCACAGTTCTGGGATCCTGACGCAGCCTGAGGTCGGGGCCCCCAAGAAGTGGTTGTTTTTTTGGGTAACTGTGGTTAGATCAAAGCAGTTGGAAAGAACAGGAATATTCAGCTGGGGCATGTGGGGAAGAACAGTGACAGTGTTCCCCAGGTTTGCTCCCAAGGTCCAGGACTCCCAGGAGGAACATTGGGGTGCTCTGTGCTCTGACACAGCAAGCCTAGCCCCTCCTGGGGGATGCCAGATCCCAGGATTGTCCAAAAGAAGTGAGGCCCAAGCAGGGGTTCTTCCCAGTAGAGGAGGCAAAAAGCCAAGCAAAGCTTCAACCAGGTCCCAGCAGGGAGGAGGGAGAGGGCACCTGGTGCTGGAGGAGCGTGGCTGAAATCTCATCTGTTTCTGAAAGGGCCTGGAGTGGCAAAGGGAATCCTCTGCAAGCCTGGAAATGACATTTCAGACATAATTTTTGCAGTGTTAAAAAGCCAGGTCAGGGTCTGCGGTGCTGGCCCAGGGGGTGCTCCCACTGCCTGCTGACCCTCCTGGTGCAGCTGTCGCTCCCAAACACTGAGTTGGATCTCCAAGGAGTCGGGCAGGGGACTGTCTGTAATCCCTCGGGGTGGGGACAGTGGCAGGGAGGGCTTGGAAGAGCCTGGCTTGATGTTTGTGCTCTCTGCTGAGCAGGAAACCCCCTGGTTCCGCTGGCACGGCTGGCACGGGGGAGCCGCAGACAGTTTGGGGAGGAGGTGAGAGACTGAGAGAGGAGCCTATCACCTACCAACCCCCAAAACAACTGTGAATGATCAAAATGAATGCTGCTTATCATTTGTAGGAAGTGCAGGGTTGATATGTGGCCTGTGGGAGGTGTTGGGAAGAAGGAGCTGCGTGGTTCGATCGCAAGCGACGCAACGGCTTTTCCTCAGCTCTTCAAACGCAGCTAAATAAGGACTCTGCAGCACCAGAATGGTTTCTGTTATAAGGAATCATTTCTTATTTCGCTATAAATTACAAAACACCACCACCACCCTTCCAAAAGAAAAAAAAAAAGTGGCTTGAGCAGGAACAATTGCAGGAGACAGCGCAGGGGCTGCCGGGGCGCGATAACGAGCCCTGAGCTCGGCCGGGGAAGCAGAGGGGCAGCAGCCCCCCAGCAGCACCAGGGATTTTCTTTTCCATCAGAGAGAAAAAAAAAAAATTAACAGAAGGCCAGAGAGGGTGGAATTGGATTGTAGAGGCTACAGAGCAGAGAGAGTACCAGGAATTATTTCGGGGAATTAATGGGATTAATTTCAGGATTCATTCTGGGCTGGGCTGGGGAACCCACCAGAAATTGTTTTGTACCTGTTTCTTTTGTTTCTTGTAACTATTGAACTGTTCCAGCAGGAGGTGTAAGTTTTGCCCATCGTTTCCCATTGCTGTTGGTTTTGTTCCACCTTTGTCCTTGCAGTCACTGGAATTTTCTCTGATCTCTGTTCAGGCTGTGAGTTCACCTTGAGATCCCTGGGAATGCCCCAGCTGTGATCCCCAGCCACGGAACTGCACGTGAGGAGCTTGGGAAGCAAACAGCAAACCTGGCTCAGCTCTTCTCAAGCCCTCCTCATGCTCTTCCCTGTTTCTTTCATGTCTTGCTTCACTCTTGACTTAGGAATTCCTTGAAACAGGACCTGTTTTCCTTGTCACTTGGCACTTCCTCTGAGGTGCCAATCCGTGCTGGATTTTCCTGGGTGCTCCGACAGTGTCCTCAGGGATGCTGGAGGAGCTTCTCAGTGTTGCTCTGTGCAAGGCAGGTGTGAAGTGCTGAGGACAGAAACAAGGTGTGCTGGGGCTGTGAAGGGGTTCCAGGGGTTTTTGTGGAGCCTTCCAGGGCTGTGAGCAGCCGGGTGCAGAGCTGCCACCATGGCCACTGGTTTTCATGCTGTCTACAGGATGAGAAATGGGTGAGCTGAGCTCAGCAAGTGTTGCAGACTTGTCTTGCACTGAGTGCAGCAGGACGAGGGAAATTAGGACAGAAAGAAATGGAGAAACTCCTGTCCAGCCTTGCCTTAGGTGTGGAAAGATAATCCAGCTCTGGTGCATTGATCCCTGCCTTCTGAACGTAGCTTTTAAAAGTATTTCCTGCTCTGTGCATCTTGTCCAGAAACAAGACACCAAAACTTGGCCATTTTTAAAGTTACAATTTCTCAAATATTAGATTTTGGTGCAGGCTCACAGCTCAGACACAACTCTCCAATCCTGAGAGCATTACTCAATGAGAAGAATAATCACCTTGACTAATTATTCTCCCAGCAATTAGTGACAGGATGAGATGGAACAGCCTCAGGCTGTGCCAGGGGAGGGTCAGGTTGGACATCAGCAGGAATTTCCCCATGGAAAGGGTGCTCAGGCCTTTGAAGGGGCTGCCCAGGGAGGTTTGGAGCCCCCATCCCCAGAGGTGTCCAAGGAAGGCCTGGAGGTGGCACTCAGAGCTCTGGGCTGGGGACAAGGTGGGGATTTGTTGGACTCGATGGTCTTGGAGGTCTTTTCCAACCTCAGTGATCCTGTGATTCTGATTCTGTAATCAAAAAGTTCCTACTGTGCTTCAGGAAGGGGAGAGTTTCCAGAATTTGGGTAGAAATTTGGGAGAGGCAGCCTGTGGTCCAAGGGATTTGGGACAAGTGTGTCCCAGCAGAGATCGTGGGGACACTTGAGCATCTTCACCGTCTCAATTCATCAGATTCATCTTCCACACAGGGAAAACTTGATTTTTTCTCTGGATGGGGTGGACTGGGAGCTCCTCAGCAGTGTGGTGGTGCAGCACCTTGTGTAAAGAACTGAATTATTCCTGAAATTCCCAAGTTTCACGTTTGGGAGCAAGGTTGTGGTGCAGATCCACAGCGGAGGGCAGCGTCCCCGCTATAAAATAAATGTCCTGTCCAACCACAGCACTCATTGGTCCAAATGAAATAATTTGTCTTTAAACTACATTATTTCTCCTCCTCCACGCAGAGCCAAAGGCCTGAGTCTGCCTTCAGGATTAGCAGCCAGTACAATTTCAATCTATAAATGAAGCCCTTTCTGATTTGCAAATAAAAAGCATCTGAAACCACTAACCAACTTGGCTTGAATTTTTATGCCTATAAAAATGTCTGAACCATTTGTTTTTAGAATTTTCTAACTGGAAAATGCACTCCTATGAGCAGATATGTCCAAGTTTCAATTGGAAGATGAGAGGAGTTTGATTTTCAGATGAAAGGAGGTAAAAAATCTTCACGTTTGCAAGGAAACTCAGAGCACTTGGTCCTCTAAACTTGACTGCAGCTTAATTTTAAATAACCACCAACCCCTATTGCTGCACCTGCATTAGGGACACAGAGTGAAAGGACTTCTTGTCCTCAGATCCAAAAATCCAGGTACAGAATTGTGGCCCAAGCAGAGCAAGGGAGGAGTTTTCCCATGGATTTCAGTAGGATTGGGATTGTTAATCCAGCACCTGTCTCAAGAGGAAGTGTTTGCACAAGCACATGGAGTGCTGACAAAACCACCACGGGGCACAGTGCTCTTCCCATGTTTCTTTGGTTGTTTGAATGTGGAGCCACTGGAAACCACTAAAAATAAGAATTGAGAGCAGAGTAATTGCAGTTTGGTTGTAAATTACTCAGTGAAGAGCTGTAAAACCCCTGAGCATCAGCAGTTTCAGGTGAGCACCAGGATGGCCGTGTCTGTACAAGAGTCTGGGCTGCCTCCAGGATGCTCTTCCTGCTTCCCAACTTTTCCCTACCCTGCCCTCCGCAGGTGCTTCAGGAATATTTTGGCACCCTCGGTTTCATAGCAAAACAAGGAAGTAAAAGGTGCAAAACTCAAATCTCAACTTTTTAAACCTGAAGTTGGTTTGGGGCTGTGGTAGGAATTCAGGGCAACTCCTCTGAGTTTTGGGTTTCTTTGAGTCTGGAAGATTTAAGTCATCACCCCCTTGCCCAGGTCTGATTTCCTGATTTCTTAACCCCCAGTTTAATGTTGGTTTCTGCTGCTGAAAGATGAACATTGCTGTGCCAGGTAAAACAGTTGTAATGTCTGGAAAACCATTCCCAGCTGGGAACATGCAGACCTGGGGCAGAAGATCATGGAATCATTTATTTTGGAAAAGACCTCCGAGCTCATCCAGTCTATTGAGATGCACCAGGTTTCAGGAGGGCTTGGGCTGCTTTTCCTGGTTACTTTGTGAATTGAAAAAGGGAAAAAAAAGATTGTAAACAAACAAAAAGTCTCCACTCTCAGTCTGTTTGTATTTTCCTGGTTCCAGGCTGCTCCTTCCACTCTTTCCTCAGTGGGTGCCTCACTCTGGCTGCTGTTTTTGTGCAGGAACCACGGGCTGGGTGAGGCTGCGGGATTGTCCCCCCTCCAGCCCGTTGCACCCCATTTCTTCAGGAACACTTTGGAGTTCATTGTCTTTTAACACTGTTTGGGTCAGTTTTGTTTGGTCTGAGCTGCCCTTGTGGAGGATTCCTGCTCCAGGAAGAGGTTTCCTTAATGGCTTTTTGAGGAGAGATCAGGGGAGATCAGTGACAGGGCAGGCTGAGGTGTCCTGGGGCATTTTGGTGTCACCTCTCAGCCCTATCCCCACCTGCCCCAGCCCCTCAGGAGGGAAAACCCTTGGAGAGCATCCCTTGGGAGAGCATCCCCAGGGAGCATCCCTGTGCCTGGTGCTGCTCCATTCAATGGGCAGTGAACCAGCCTAGCCTTTGGCATTCCTGGAAGAACCACTCAGGATACAGAAGCTCATTCCAGGCTTAACCAGAAGCTTTCCTAAACCCAGGCGACCCCTGTGCTGTGACAACCCGAGGGGATCCGTGTGGTGTCCAGGGTGGGGAATTCCTATGGATGTGGGATACAGGGAGCATCTTTCTACAAAACAGAACCATATCAAATATTACCCTACTATAGAATAATTTCCATAATTCCCCATAATTTCCCAAGTTAAACCCCCCTGTCCTGCTCCCATGTGCCCGTTGCTCCTCCTGGAATGCTGCTGGTTAAGGAACCGCCGGTGGCTGCCATGGACAGGCCGGGGCTGCACTGCCAAGGGGCATTTCCCACTCCCAGCTCTCCCCATCCCTGTGCCCACCGCAGCAGTGTGCCTGGGGCTGGCAGGGTTGGGAGAGCCCCATTATCCCCCTTTACCCCGTTATTCCCGTTATCCCCCATTATTCCTGTTATCCCCTGTTATTCCCATTACCCCTCATTATTCCCGTTATTCCCATTATCCCCCATTATGCCCCCATTATTCCAGTTATGCCCCGTTATCCCCCTGTTATTCCCGTTATCCCCCCCATTATTCCTGTTACCCCTCATTATTCCCATTATTACCCCTTATCCCCTCCTCTGTTATTCTCATTATTCTCACTATCCCCTGTTTTTCCTGTTATTCCCATTACCCCCCCCAACCCCCGTTATTCCCCTCATTCCCCGTTATCCCCTGTTATCTTCCCGTTGTTCCCGTTATCCCCTCTTATTCCCGTTATCCTCCTTTATGCCCCCTGGTCCCCCC
>VXAC01005620.1:165417-184024 GCA_013399225.1 Rhipidura dahli | reverse complement strand
GATTCTGTGATTCTGTGAACTGGAAACAGAATCAAGCTTTTTATCTATTGCTGGATTATGGATTCCTGTCAAAACAATCTGTTTCTTTTTTAATGTTTTGCTGTTCAGGGCCAAATTCTTTTGGGGTTTGTTTTGTTTTGTTTTGTTCCTTTCTCTCTTGACAACCCTAGGGACAGAGGGTACTGACTGTTCAGAGCTTCTCAAAATGGTACTATTGGGTGAGTGGCTCCTGCCTACAGAAGTGTTGTGCTTGTGGAGAAGACTTGCAGCAGCATTTACAGAACAGAGCTGAGCAGGTGGATGTTCATGTGAGGCCATGCCTTGCCTCCCTTTCAGCTCTTCTGTTGCTGGGCATGACTCCAAGGATGTTTCCTGTCATTGTCCCTACACTCTGACCAAGTGTTGAATGGGGTTTCTTTGCCTTTTTTCTTTTAATAACCACTTTTCATTTCATCAGTGCTGCCTGAGGCTGGGCAAAATAGTAACACTGAAAACTGTTAATATAAGGAGGTATTAGAGCTCCAAAGTTATTTTACAATATTAATTAATATATTTTAACCTCATTCTAATTTAGTTACATCTTTCCCCTCCTTGCCTTCCCACCCATCAATCCTCTTTTTATAATCTCTGATATTCCCAATGTGTGTGATCTCATCATAGAACCTATATCTTCTTTTTGGGAAGTAGAGTATTTAAAGTTTTCCCTCTATATCTGCAATAGTAACATAATTAAATAAAGTAATGATAATTCTGACAGTGTGCTGCACTAATATGATGGTCATTGCTAGTGTAATCAGCATGGAAAAGTCTCTTGCTAGTGGTAAATATTTGCAGTTAGGACAGAGGTCTTGTTTTTCCACATGTTTTTTTGTTTGGTTCAGTATTTGTTGGTTTTGATTTTTTTGGTTTGGTTTTCTTTGGGGTTTTTTTGGGGTTTTTTTTTGGTTTGACTGTTTGCTTTTTTTCTCCCATTCCACATTACTTCGTTTTTCTTGTATTTTTTAAATTTTATTTTATAAGAAAGAGCCTTCAGAAGACTTTAACTTCATGTTGCCCACCTTACTCACCCTCTGGAAATTGAATTCCAGTCCTGTTCTCTCTGTCTGTCATGCTTGCTGACTGTTCATGCACCTCTGTGGCAGGAGGACTTGGGCATTCACCAGTGAAGTTTGTAGTGAACAGCTTTTACCTGTGGATGGCCTGGATGATTGCCTCTAATCAGAAAGGGTCATTCATGTTTCATGTGCTTCTCAGGGGACAATGGGCTGCAGTGACCTCAGGCAGCATGGACTCCTTGCTGCTGGACAGAAATAACAAGGACTGGTAAACAAGGCTGTGGCTGATTCTAGATCACACAGGAAAACAATCCCCACTTCTGTGTTGGATTTCTTTCTGGGTAAGGAGAATATGTCCAAGCTTGAGCTAAACCTCAGGCTGTAATACTGAATACCCAGAGACTGTCACCTCCATGCTCTCTGCTGAGGAAGAGAAGAGGTGGTAGGACACAGGACTCTTGGACTCTGCTTGGAGAGAGGCACAGCCAAGACCATTCTTGCCCCAAAAATACTGCAGCTCCTCCCAGATCCCATGGAAACAGCAGGAGTCTGGTACCGCTGCACACAGGGGCACTCCAGTTGTGTGTCTGCCTGGGTCTGATTTCCAAGGATTATGAGTGTAATGGTTTCCAGCAGCACTTTCCATGAGTGCTTTTATGGCTTAAAAGCCCTTCTGAAATCATCAACAGCCCATGTCTCTTTCCCATTTTGTGGGAGAGACAGACTGCAGCATGGGAAGCCAGTGTTTCAGTGGGACGGTGGGAACAGGCAACAGGATCCCAAGCAGCTTTCTGTCACCCACCTTCCTCTGTCCCCAGTCCTCCACCTGAGTGCCAGGGCTGTTAAAGTAGCAGTATGGCCCTGTAATTAAATCTCAGCTACTGTGCAGTGTTCAGGAGCACATCTTCCCAGCCCATCAAGAACCCAAGGGAGATGCTATTAATTGCCCGTGGAGATAAGCAAGAGGCAATTGCAACAAGGCGTGTCGAGCTTGCTGCTCCCAGCCCACCAAAATTTGCTTTCAGGAGGCTGTGTTTAGTCAAATACATGTGAGAGGCCAGCTGTAATTTGCACCTCCTCGCATGATTCACCAGTAATGGGATGAGATATTATGGCAGGGTATTGACCTCTCACTGCCACAGTTGCTCTGGCATTGGGAGTAAACAAATGTTATAGTGGAGGCGGCGGTTCTCTCATAAACAGAGAGCAGGGATGCTCAGATGCTGTTTTTGACAGTGAATAGCTCACACTGAAAACAACAGATGCTGATTTCAAGAAAATAATAGCATTTTCAGGCAATGGTTTTCTGCAAATTCAAAGAGCTTGGTAGGCTAGACTTAATAAGTTTGTGTTACTATGAGATGTTGGTGCACAGCACAGCAACAGACCTGTTTAGTTGCTGTTTTTCAGCTAAGCCCCTGTTCTTCAGTTAACAGTATATTGTTTTTGCACAGAAGTATATTAAAAAATGTTGGACTGGATTTTATGAATGGGCAAAGTTTCAAATGATGAGAGGTTTGTGGTACATTTATCTTACCAGTTATTCAGTAACCTGCCAGGTGGACAGCCTAATGTGGTGCCAAGCATAATGTATTTATCTGCAATTAATAGAGAGGTCTTTTTCAAGTCCTTGCATTTGGAGAACACTGACTATTCCAGCCCTCTGTCTCAGTCTGTAATCTTGGCACTGCTCTCAGGTGGGCGAATTTGTATAGTGAAATTTTTCCCTGCCCTGATTCACTATTCCAAGATCTCTGAATCTCAGACATTCTCTGAAAAGCAACACAAAGTTGAAATGCAAAACTGAACAGGACAGTGGACTGTAGAATACAGAATGAATATATATATTTTCCTTACAACAACATGGCAGCAGATGTATTTTTTCCTATTTTTGTATTAAGATGGGAAAGAAACAGAAGACCCATTCTTTTGCAATTAGACTCTAAATACACTGCAGGCTGAAAAACTGTTTAGTAATTAAGTTGGAAAGAATGCCTGGTGGAAGACAAATAGTTTAAAGCTGTGTGTTAGTGCAGGGAAAAAAAGCACCAGTAAATATTTCCTTGTCCATGTTCATGGTGTGGAAGCCATATAGCCAGTTGTTTTCCAATACTAACACTGCCTAGTAAGTGCATCTCCCCTTTCCAGGAAATGCCTTCTCCTCCCAAATCTGTTCTATGATGCAAACATTGTGTGTAAACAGATAGAGAAGCCATTAAGAAGTTTTGGGTCACCAAATAAAACTCTTTGTTTTTACAAGCCCTGTGTTCTGCAGTCCCTTGTGCTGTGGGTTTCTGATTTCCTGGAAGTTTAAGATTTGACCCTCCTTGGGAGGCCATTCCAGATCTTTGTTGCTTCAACCCTGGAGATGCCTCCCCCTTTTTAATATGAAAGTCCCATGCCCTGATTTCCCTAAATGTGGCTTACCAGATGATCCGAGATCAAAATTAACTCGATCCTCTCACTTCAGTGCCTTGAAGGGTCTCTTGCTGCTTGTGTAGTGACATCTCTCTTATCTTGTTTTTGCTGCCGAAAGGTCTTTTACCAGTATTAGTGATTTCCTTCAGAAAATGTAATGTACTTTCTTTGTTGAGCAGCCCTCACTGTGCATAGGGGGAGTGCTTTTTTCACCACTCCTCCACGGCAGCAACCGCTTTACTGGTTTTCAAAAAAATGAGCCGTGAGTGCTTTCCGAGCCCTGCAGATGGCACTGCCTTCCTGGGCTTACACAAGTGCTCGATGCATGCCCCTGTGGTGGGCTCTGTGCAATCTTCAGTCGGAACAGCTCTTCTTGCAGCTGAATAAATTGTACAAAAGTTCTGGCTCTGGGATGTTTTTAGTTAACAATGAAAAATAACATGAAAATTGCTAGGAACTTTTTCCTTTACACCTCTTTAGGTGGTTTTGTTTTCTGGACTTCTGTTCTTTATGAGGTTTATCTTAAAAGGGTTTTCAACAGCTTCACTGCATAGCCATTTTTTCTCCCTCTGATATCTCCTTGTGCCAATTAAGTACTGAATTGGCTTCAGAGTCAATTGTCACTTCCTAGGAAGACCCTGCTAGTGGAGACAGAGGGACCTTTCTTTTTATCAGTGTTTTCTTGAAGATTCCCTCCTGGGGCAGACATGCCCCCCTTGTAAAGAAATGGCAGCATTGAAGACATAGTGGTAAAGATTCATCTCACATTGTTTTTGCCCCTTTCCTACTGCTTCAGGTGGGTTTTTTGCATGTACTGTTCAGTTCCCAATGCTTTTCCACAGGGTTTGCCAGATTTTCAGGACATACCTTCACTGTTATGCGAAGGTGGAGCACTGCTGGCCATGTGCTTGCAGCTCCCCAGTCTGCATGGGCATCGATGTGAGATGTTTAATTTTTGGGGTGACTGCACAGCCCTTGGGAACCTACTGCCTGGAGCCACCAGAAGGTGGTTGTCCAGGGGTGGTCACACACCCTCTGGGACTCTTATCTTGGGCCTTCCAGCCCATTTTAACGTCATCTTGTGCCCTGTACCAGCTACAACAGAGATATGACTCATTCAAAACCTGACGATATTGCAAATCTCTGACAATTAAATGGAGATCTATTTTTTATGGCTGTTCTCTCTGAGTTTTCATGGCAGGCCAAACTATTTGTTTGCTGTTGCAGCATTTAATGGAGGCAGCAGCTATCATATGTGAGGGATCTGCTGTACTTTCCAAAAGCCAAAATAAAATTCAGCTTTAGCGAGGTGTTCTGGGTTGCTTCCTGTACATAAATCCTCAGCTGCCTCTCTTCAAGGTCAGTTGTGTATTTCATTTCCCAGAAATGGTTCATATTGCTGAGTGACTGGGAAGCACTGCTGCTCAGACATATTAAATCTTTGATTTCACTGCTTATATTTCATCTGTATGGAAACACTTGAATTGTGATTTGCATCATTGCCCATGTCACTAATCCCATGTGCACTTAGGAGTTTTGGACAGGCTCTCACAGGATGATGGCCCCGCTGCCCGTGGTAGGGCTGAGGTGTTTTGTGTCCAGCTGCCCAGTGTGAAATGGATGCTTGGAATGCACCATATCCTGGGGCTCTGCTAGCACTCACCACTTGGAGTATTTGAAAGCAAAGTGTTGTGTCTCTGCTGCCAATATACTTGGCTAAACTGGCTTTTATGTTGAGAAGTTTAATCTGCAGCAGTATGGGAAAGCTGATGCTTCAATAGTTTTCTTTATTCATAAGTATATTTTTAGAGGGGTTTTGTACATTCATACATGCAAAGTCCTGTTAGAGACTTTTTTGTGCATCCCAGCCCCCAGAGACAAATGATCAATGTTCAAACTTCAGGCTGGGAACAAAAGAAAGCTAAATCTCTGGGCTGTGAAGAAAAGCCTGAAAGCCAAGGAATAGTTAAAAGTCCAGAAGGTAGTCAGGTGTAAACTCAGAAATATATTCTTCTCTGAATGTAATTCTCTTGATGGTACAGCAAGTCAGGTTTTACATGTTTGTGACTGCACATTGCAGCACAATGCGGACTGGTTGAAAGACCATACCCACTCTGAGCTCCTGTTTTTGGGCTTTAGCAAATTAAGGTCTACATCAAATGTTAGAGATGAGATTATTAGCAAAGCCATCAGTATCAGTAGCATAAAATGATTTAAAAAATTTCTATTGGACCTGGGTCTCTTATGGAGTTAGTTAGGTTTTTTAATTAGAGTTGGCCAGGAATTAGAAGTTTGCTCCTAAATCACTGTGCTTTATTTCCAAAACTTCATATATCTTTTACAAATTTAGGTGGGCCACATGTGTGTCCCTGCCACAGTGGTGTTTTACAGGATATTGAACCCATATTTTTTTGGTATGGTGATGACAGAATTTTCTGCAGGGAAGAGAGCCATTTCCCCACTAATTGTTATTATTTTTTAATCCTTAAAACAGTTTTCCTCCTACCCCCACCCTTCTTAATTTTGAAAATAACTACATCATTAAAACTGCAGTCCCCTTTTTTCCTCCAGACAAAAAGGCTATTGTGCACAACATCTCTCACAGCAAATGTCAGTCTGAATAGGGGTGGTCTGACAGCAAAAACCAAACCTGAACATCATGATACAGTGGGAAAATTTTGAGTAACAGTAATGATCAGGGAATATTGCCTACACAGATGTGTCGTCAAAAACTGGAATACTTTTTAGTTGCTTTGGCCTTTCAAAAAAAGCCCTTCAAATACTTTTGTTGTCATATTTTTGAGAATTTCTGAGCATTAGAATCCAGAGATACAGAGGGAGGATACTGACTGAGAGACATTCCAAGCATATGCAAATATGTATGTAAAAGTCCTGGTGCCTTGATCTTTGCCACTCTCCCCATATTAATCTCATTCTATCTTTATTTGTACATGACCTGTGACCAGATCCTGTCTTATCTATGCTTAGTATGGGCACATAAATTTGTAGCAATTTAGTGTTAGAACAGCAGCCACAAGATGTTCAGCTTTCCACTGCATCTTCATTGCTCTTTCTGTCTTTTCTGGGATACACAAAAACACTCAGTACCGAGGAGTCTGGTACTGCAGCAGTTTGTAGCCCTCCCACCATATTTGCTTCCTATCAAAGCTGCTGCACTGAGGCAGGAGCCAGGTTTTGTTGTCAGCAAACTGAGCTGGCACAGGAGTCAGGGTGCACAGAGGAATTTCTCAGTAGGTTCAGCACAAAAGGTTCTGGTGAGCAGTGAAGGACTCCTTGGAAAATGGTGGATACTGGTGTTGGTGTGCAAGGGCCATGCTGTGCTCATGTGGAATTTCTAATGCAGCCCTCAAGCAGCACCTGCGAAATGCTGTAGCTCCAGGCTCGGTATTATCCACAGGGACTGTGCAGCAGGAGCAAACAGGAATAGTGGCAGTCAGGGCAACAGGGCTCTGCCCACTGCCCACCAAACTAGGCCACGGTGGGCTCTGAACTGCTTCTTTGAGGATATGGTTTCCCCACAGTTGTCCATGGCACATCTGTGGAAATGTACCTGGCTTGGAAAAATTTCATTTTAATTCTTTCCATGTTCCTAGTTTGGTAGACCTTTTGCATGTCAGCAAATGCCAGGTAGGTCTTGATGGTGGTATCACAGACAAAGATTTTTTCTCCCAGCACTGAGCTAAAGCCAAGCAAAAATATCCTTTGAAAGGTAACTAGGGCCGTGTTCTGCTTTTATATCGGCTTAAAATTTTGGCTTACACATAAGTTCCTATTATATGCCTCTCTAAATATTAGATTTTAAAAAACCCTGCCATTTGAAGTTATTGACTTACCACTGCTGTCACTAAAGCAGAATTGAATCTAGCACTTCCTGACTGTTATCAACTATTTCTGGTTGGCTACAGTGCATGATTAGTATTGATCTTGTGAGAATAATACTAAAAATGGTTCTGGTTTTGCATCTGGAGAGATATCTTTTAATCTGTAACAATCACTTTCTATAAAGGAACATATCCAGGTTTGTATATTCCCATTACAGTTATACATTTTATTTTTTACCAATGGTTTTAATTGGAAATACTGAGCAAGATGCTGGTTTTCTGTTGTACATATTTTCACTCTGCTCTTGTCTGGTAATGTCTGTGAGGGCTACTGGATATAAATATGTAGGGTTCTGGGAGATGGATGGGGTAGAATCTTTTGACAGCCAAGGTCTTCATCATCTCTCAGAACTAAATAATAATTTAGATTTTATTGCATATATATTTCACTTGATATTGTATTTGGGTCAGGTGTGCAGCTATTTAATGAGTATATTGATTATTAGTTTTACAGTCCTGTCAAAAAGGGAGGAGAGAGAAGAATGTAATAAATAAGCATTTCTATTAGTTCATCCTATGCCATGGTGTTTATTCAGATGGGTTTTCTGCATTGAATTTGACCTGAAAAATGGGAAAGTTGTCAGAAAAAAAGGTGTTTAGGAAAGTGCTCATTTGCTTCCTCTAATGTCAGGGCAGGAGGCTCCTGGGAAACTGAGGGAATGGAGACGGTGCGGAGGATCAGACCCCTCCATTTGACAGGTTGGTGCCTGTTATACCTGGCAATCCCAAACAATAGGATGCTTTAAGAACATCTGAGAGCTTTGGTGGGATGAGACCAGAAAGCATCCAAGCTGCTTTCTTTACCTGCTGCTTTCCTCTCAGCCTGGCCAGTTTGCTGGCCTAGATGAGGTTGCTGCTTGCCCATGTAGGAAGCAGCATTCACCTCCCTCTTGTGCAGGGGATGGTGTCACATCAGGTTTGCCTCCGCTCCTGGAGCCCTGCAGGCTCAGACACACCCCAGCATCACTTCAGTGCAGCTATTATTCCTCGAAAGTATATTGCTGAACAGGGGTCCCAAAGTCCTCCTAAGGGCAGTGATCTGAGAATGCAGTCTGGTGTGATCTTGCAATGTTATGAAGGCTCTTATGAAATAAAGTCATTCCCTTTTAGTTCGGATGTGGATATTACCCAAGATGTGCAGAATTTAATGCAGGGAGAGAAGTCTGGTGTTTGTACCCCTTTCACTCTTAAGGTTTCATAGCATTGATTTGAGTTTGATTTAAAATTCTTCATGAGGAACCCATCTTCTGGAGCAAACAGAGCTCTGTGAAACCTGCAGTGATTTAACAGGATGGGTTTGATTTACTTTACTTTCAATAAGATACTCACTGCTTGTAAAGCTTAGTGGTTATTTATACATTAGTAAATAACAGTCTAAATGAATTAATTAATTTCTAAATTCATATATATGTAATAAAAACTTCTTACTCATCTTGTGCCATTTATAAGGAATAGGAATTTAAACACTGCTTCACAGGATGTCAGAGCAATTTGACTTGCTGACCTAAAAGCTGTGTGTAGAAAGGAATTAAATGCTATGTGTGGAGAGGAATTGCAGGGAATGTTTTTCTGATACTTCTTTCTTTAAAAAAAAAAAAAAAAAAAAAAAGAACTTTCCTAAATAATTTCTTTTCTGAAAAAATCTGCATCACATCACAAAATTACTACTGAAGTCTCAGTATCCTGGAAAGATGGTTTTTTTTAGAGAACATTATGAAAAAATACCATGTAGTGATCTTAATATTACACAAAACAAAAGCACCTTCAAAATGTGCTCTTTTGGGGTTCAGATGAACAATTGTATAATTGTCAGCATGTCAAAAATTGGCTGGATGTGTCCTCTAATATCTCACTACTGAAGGAACAGTAACAATGAAAAATAAAGACAATGCTCCCACTTTTTCTGTGCACTTTCATGCTGCATAATGCCATAAAACACTTAATAGTGGGCAAATCTGAGGAGGGGGACTCTGCCTGAAAGAGGCTGAGATAAGAGTTTCAAAACGCCTCTTGGAATTGCTAATTTCTTTGGTTTGTTTGTATGCACAGGGAGAGCTGGTAAAACAAGACAAAATAATCTGAATAACTGCTGTGAATAGAAGAACACACAGTGAGGAGATATAATGAGAAATAGGTGGGACATTAGTATGCAAGTCATAAATGTTATCCAAAGGTTATCTTCAGCTGCTGGTGCAGGCGGACATGAAATGTGTGTGTGTAGAGAAGTAGAAAGTAAAAAATACATTCTGTGTTCCTGATTTTTCTGAGCTTTGTTTGTGCATTTTGGGAATTCAGAGAACTTTCCCCATGTGAGAGGGTTGACTGATCAGGAGACAGGGCTGCCAAGAGAAATTCTGAGTGGTCATATTGTGCTCTGCTGTACGTACTGTGAGGTGATTTGTTAGATCAAGCTAGTTTAATTGCCTTTTGGTGAAGTTCTTGGGATATGAGATAATTACATTTCTAGGTTTCCCTTCATCATCATGGATGTTAGAAACTCCTTTTTAAAGAAAATGTAATTTCCTAATGCTGTGAGTCTACGAGCTGAAGTTTGAAAACTTTTTTTCAGAGCTGTCATTAAAATCGTGGCAATCTGGCCCGCTGTGACCACATGTTCAGCTCCTATAAAGAGCAACATTCTCTGTAAGGGAACAGCATATATGTCGTAGTACAGTCTGAAAAAACAAGGTCTGTCCACACACTGAAACTTGTAAATCTTGGGCAGTGAAAAACTGTCTGGCAATAAGGCATTAGAAGAGGCCAGAAGAAAGACCAGACATTAAATGTCGTTTGGCATAATGGCAAATCTTAAGGTGTTGGGTTTTATTATTTTTTTCTTCCACTGAGGAAGACCATCCTGTCCCAGCTGTGGCTACAGCTGAGGACTGAGGTCAGCACTTACAGAGCTTTTACTAAAATTTCCTGGGAAATATGAGCTTCACAGGGAGCTGTCAGCGACTTGCCTGGATGTTCTACTCCTGACAACACTTCCTTTTACAGGGTTGTGGCTGCCTGTGCCTGTCTTCCTGAATTCCCTAGATACTGCCTCTCATATGGATTTTTTACTGTGGACTTTCATCAGGATTAAGTGACTGTGTAAGACAGGTTGACAACCATAGTTTGGGCAAATGTTAATTGCAGCTTCAGCCACCTCAAAGTTGAGTTTGATTTTCTTTGACAGAGACACAAAAACTCCTACAGTAAATATCCTGCTGTGCAGTTCAGAAATAAGTGTATTGACTCAGCTTAGCAAGTCTCAGGCTGGTTTCTTGCTTGGCTTAAATGCTCCATTTGTTGTCACTAGCACAGGACCCAAGAGAATGGCCTGAAGTTGTGTCAGGGGAGGTTTAGGTTGGGCATTAGGAAAAGGTTCTTCCCCCAGAGGCTGGTCAGGCACTGGAATAGGTGCCCCAGGAAACCCCAAGGCTGCCAGAGCTCCAGGAGCATTTGGACAACACTCTCAGGCACAGGTTGGGATTGCTGGGGTGTTTTGTGCAGGGGCATGGGTTGGACTCAGTGATCCTTGTGGGTCCCTTTCAGCTCAGCTTATCCTGTGATTCTGTGAAGCTGATCTCAGGTGAGGTGTCCCCAGTCTGTCCCTCTGACACTGTTTCTCCAGCGGATCAGCAGATGCTCACTGCAGTTGATGTAGCAGCTTCTAGTGAAGTGTCCTACTCACAGTGCAGGGAGTCTTTCTCACTCTCTCTCTCCTGGTCTCTTCCCATTGCAGGGAGGAATGTGGTGGCTGTAGGTACTGAAGACTGTCCCCAGCTTCCTCCTAAACAGTGCTGTCACCCACACAGAGGTCAAAACTCCTGGATGAAAGGCACATTTTCCTGATCTGCTCCTTTATTAGAGTTAGTATTTCCTTTCCTTTTCACACAAGCATGCAGAACAAAGCATTTCATTACAGAGCAAATGGAATGTCAAGTGAAATGATTTGGTGGGGCGATTTTTTTTCTGCAGAGAAAAAAAAGTTTGATGCAGGAATCTTTGTCATTTTTATTTTCACTCTGTATTTTTGTGCTTCAGTGACTGAACCAGGAAACATGTTTTTCCTAGAGCCCCTGTGCAGACAGGAAATACCAATGCATGTATTTCTAAGAAATACGTATATCTAGGAAATACACCTAGAACCATGTGATCCAAAATTTTTAGTTAGAGGTGACACTGAAAACTTTGGAAGTATGCAGATGTCTAAGAACTACTTTAAAGAGAGTGATAGAAATATGAGTGTTTGGATAATTTTATTTTGTTCATAGATTTATTGCATATGAAAACAAGGCAGAAATTGTATTTTTAAAATGGGGCATGTAATCCCAAAAAATGAAATTAATTCCACAGACTCAATTTTCTGCCTTGATTGTGATCCCATGCATGGCTTAACCCACCCAGTAAAAGGTTGTTAGGCACTGAAATGAGGTGTTTCTGCAAAAGAATCTTTTATTTCTATTTCTGCAATTGGAGCCCAGAGACCAAGCTGGGATCTGCTGGATGTGTGGGCTCAGAAGAGGACCCCTGGCCAGGTAGAAGATGAGGCTATTGAGGCAGCTGCTTAGGTAAGGGTAAAACTAAGGCTGGGAGCAGTGTGGGGTCCTGGATAAGGAAGAGAGTTGAAAATGTCTGGAGTTCCTCAGGTTAGGGTGGGGCTGGTAGGAGTTAGCTTCTCACACAGGAGCAAGACTGGCCTTGTATAGATTTTGCTGTTAGTTTGTAATTGTTCTGCAATTATTACAAAGAAGCCATAATATAAATTCATAAAATCCTGGTAACCTGAAGAGATAAGTGATGCAGACTTGCAGCAACCTTGGAGCAGTGGAAGTCAAGACTTACTGATCCAGACTTTCCAGAAGCAGAGGTCCCCTTTTAATCAATGACAGATTGATTTCAAAGCATCTGTGGCTCTGTTACAAGTGCACAGATATTTGTTTTGCCCTCTTTTACAGCCACTTTGTGAGTGGTTTAGAAGCTCTTCTCTTTACACTCTTAGTGTAATCTGTTGAGAGAGGATCCTCTAGAAAGGAATTTGGGTCTGAATAATTTTCAGAAAGAAGCTGATTTCTGCCAACTGGCAGTGGAAGTAGCCTAAAGGAAAGCATAATTGGGCCAAGAGAACTCTCCCCAGAACCACCTTCTCCTGCTCTTTGTTGTAATTCTTTTCCACTACCATTCTTGAGCAGTTTTACCACTGAAGAACAGACCAGTCTCACTGGGTGTCAGGTCAGTGTACTCAGTTTCCCTGCTTTTTTAAGTGTTTTGCTGGCAGGGAGAAGTTCAGATCTTCCTCAAATGGAATTAGGTTTAAATTGTCCTGATCCTCTCTTCACGTAGGTGACCTCTGCTGATCCCAACTACTGATTTGGACTTTCTGGAGCTTCTTGTAAGTGTTGATCCCAAAGCTGTACAGAAACTGAGATTTATCCTTAGTTTAGTCCCTTCTTTTGTTCATTAAACTGTCTTGGTTTGAAAGACAGGTGTTAATCAAAGAAGGCTGGGACCTCCCCTGAAATAGAAAAAAATGCAATCCCCCTTCCCTCCAAATTATTATAAATTTGAAATGAAGGAGCTTTTAGACAAAGATGTGAGGAATAGGAATAACAGTCCTTTACTAATATATATATATAAACCAACACAAGCAGACAGCAATAACTGACAATGACAGCAAACAGAACCACACCCGCAGTGCCCCGGCGAGCAGGGCGGGTGCGATGGTTCCCCCGCGGCTGCAGGGGGCGCTCCGGAGCGAGCTCGGCCCTCACAAGGCAATGGCGGCTCGGGGTCCCGGGAAGGGACGGAACAAAGGCCTCACAAACCCCACTGGGCAGTTGGTCCGGTGTCCGGCAGAATCCTCGGGAGCAGCAGGCTGGAACAGCAGGGACGAGCACCAGTTCTGGGCGGCAGATGAATCCGGAGCCGCAGCAGGAATCCCGGGAGCTCTCGGCAGGCAGGGCGCACGGGCTACAGTGTAGCACAGGCTCAGAGCAGCAGCAGGGACACGGTGGCCACAGCCCGACTCCCAGCAGGGCAGGAACAAAACAGGCTCGGGAATCCCGGGGCTTCTCCCACGGAAGGAAAGCAGCCAGAAATGCAGAGGTTCAGCGTAGCGTTGTCCTCACCACCACGGCAGGCAGCAGTCTCCCCTCACCTCGTGACCAACGCTGAGTGCCCACCGGCCCTCCGAGCTGAGTTCCCACCCCCAGGTGCCAGAGCGGGCAGCCTGCTTGGCCTTCCCCTTTTGTTCTCGTAATCACCCAGCCATCATTCTCTGCAACACACCCAGGGAAAAAATTCCACCACGGAGAAGAACAGAAAAGGAAAACTTTCAAACCCCAGCATAAACACAAGTGGCCATTTGGCAGAGACCTTCAGAAAGTGTCACTGGGTGTTTGGTTGTGAGTTCAGCAAAATGTCCCCCTCTTATTTTTCAGGAAAACTTGAGCAAAGAATTGAGCATACAGCACCTCAAGTCTTGTTTTCCTTAGCAGTTCCCAGCTTAAGTTGACAAGCTGAAAGGAGAGAAAGATGGAGAGGAACTTTTTAAAAGGGCATGTAGTGACAGGAAAGGAGGGGAACAGCTTCAAAATGAGAGAGAGTAGGTTCAAATTAGGTATTAGGAAGAAATTGATCCCTGTGAGGGTGCTGAGGCCCTGGCACAGCTTGCCCAGAGGAGCTGTGGTTGCCCCATCCCTGGAATTGTCCAAGGCCAGGTTGGACGGGGCTTGGACCAACCTGGGGTAGTGAAAGGAGTCCCTGCACATGGTAGGGGGTGGGACTGGATGGGCTTTAGGGTCCCTTCCAGCCCAAACCATTCCATGATTCTC
The DNA here is from genome assembly GCA_013399225.1 of Rhipidura dahli. Lineage (NCBI taxonomy): Eukaryota > Metazoa > Chordata > Aves > Passeriformes > Rhipiduridae > Rhipidura > Rhipidura dahli. Next base: position 169,828 of record VXAC01005620.1, on the reverse strand, counting down.
CATGTCTGAGGAAAACATGAAACTCTGCTGGTATCATAGACAGGTGGTTACTCAGTGGCTTGTAGAGGAACTTGAATTAGGTTGTTCATCTGAGTCTAAAAATGCTTCCTTAATTTAGTTTTCCAGGGCAATTTTTGGCATCTGTAAAGGAATTTTCTGCTTGTAAGATATACTTAATGTAATATAGTATTTCCAAGTACAGCAAAACTCACTAAAGGCAAGTTTTCCTTAACTTACAAAAGGTTTGTGTTCCTTCAAAAGCTTTCATTTGTGTCTGTCTACACTGGAAAAAAATAAAATCCATCTCTTAAAAAGTGCACTGTATTTTACAAGAATACTCTGTCATTTATAATACTTTGATGGCCCTATTATTGACTCATAGATATTCTCTATTAAAATATTAAACTGTAGAGTCTGTCTAAAAAATCACTAGGAGAGCTGCATTAGTTCTGAGTATTTGGATGGGTCAGTGTTATTTAGGTTACATGGTGGGTCTCTGTAATCCTGATACCATCACATGGTTCTCGGTGTCAGCAATCCAGTTCCCATATGAAAAAAAGCAAAATTTCAGTCATACTAAAACTCCAAGCCCTAGGGAATTTTACAAGGCTTAGTGAGTTCAAAAGTCAGCATCTGTTCTTCCTAATTATTCCATAATAATTAATGATGCAAATTTCACCTGGGGAGGATGTTCCCTGTGCTTTTAGAAACTATCAATTACAAGACAGAGCCCTCAGAGCTGAGGTTCAGTCCTCAGTGAGGTGATTATGCAGTTATGTTAGTAAGGATTACAAGGAAAGAACCAGCTGCCTCTGCCACTCCTGATAACTCAGAAAAAATTGTAATTTCTACTTGGTGTGATTTTTCAAGACAAAATGCGAAGTATTTTCTGATGCATCAGTGATTTACAGCTGAGAAAATCTATATAGACAAATTCTCATTTTTGTTTTTAAACCCAGATTTCCCCTAAAATGTTTATTGCTTTACCATTAAAACAGCCAATTAGAATGATTTCAGATGGAATTCATTTCCAGTTGGTTGACAAAATTCCTCTGATAATTCTCTTCTCAATGATCTTATCTCACATGATGTCTGTCAAACCTGGCTGCAGGAGAGGATTTGGGCCTTGTGATTTTAACTTTTCTTTGTATGTTTATCTCAGCTTGAACATTCTTCTCATAAGATTGAAAATTAAATCTTTCTCTCTCTTTTTCTTTTTTTCCCCAGTTACAGTGATTATACTTTGAGAGATTGTGAGTCATTCAGGAAAGGACTTATACTGTCTGGCAAAAGTTATCCTTAGGCAGTATAAAGTCAGAATAACAAGGGCAATGCTGAGACCACATGTTCTAGATCATGAAATAAAGAAACTTTGTGTTCCTGTTGTTCCTGTTCCCAAGAAGGCTTTGATTTTGTGCTAAATCTTCTAAATGGGTATCTGCACTGTCCTGTCCCCAGCATCATGGCCAAATATTTTCCCTTTTCAGAGGCAGCTGTTGGGCTCAGTCATATCAGGGTGCCTCTCAAGACCCTTTTACTGTCTCTTTCTTTCAGATTTTCTCTTAGTAATAGATAAACTGTGATTAGCCCCAGAAGTGATCAACTGTCTAGATTGTATCAGGAAATTCATATTCATGCAACAGTTTAAGCATGTTTCTTACAACCTCAGGTGATTGAGTCTCAGTGTACAAATTATCTTTGCAGTGTTTGACTCCTAATGCCTCATGAAAAAACAAGAGGCCACAAAGCGACAGAAGTGTTGGCTGGGGGAGCTCTCTGCACCCTTACCAGCAGCAGCATTCCCCAGTGTAGGGAATGATATTGTTTCCTGCGGGCTCTTGGATCTTCTGGGGAACCCCAGTGGGCAGTTTGGCTTGCACAGAATGGGAGTCCTCTGGTGTAGTCCCAGCCCCATCTGTGTTTCAGCAGGGCAGCAACTTGGCTGGCAGAGATTGTCATGGGGTTATCTCCCCACAGCTGCCCAAGACTGTACTTGTCCTTGTTGAGCTTTGTGTGGATTCCTTCAGCCCACTCCCTAGACTTCTCAAATTTGGTAGAAGCAACAGGTCTGATCAATTCTGCATAAATCTCTGAGGTAATGAGATGTGATACCTGTAAAGTATCATGTGATGCTATGTTTTTATATCCTAATTGATTGAGGGGACCCAAAGCCACCTACATGTGTGCAAAACCACATTATTTATTGCCATGTAGGATGCAGGGACTGGTAAAATAACAGGACAAACATTTTCAATGCTTATTTTGAATAAAGTGGCAGTTCATCCATATGCCAAAAAAATGCCATCTTTGTGCTGAAAATCTGCTGGCTATTGCCCTTGCCTTGTTTAAAGCACGTCTTCACACCACGCCTGGTGAATTATGAGACACAGCACAGTCAAACAAACTATAGAAAAGCTAGTGGTTGCTACTGGATGCCCTCCCAAATGGGAACCATGGCTTTAATTTAAAAAGAGATCAAGAGAAGAGGAGACTCCCTCCTTTGACTTGCTAAAGTTACTGGACAAGTAAGTCTGCTGTTGCTTTTGGGTTTTGGTCCATCCCTGTATAATAACACCACACAAGGGACTGTTTTTCCATTCTTTGTGACTTACTAGGATTTAAGAAACCCTCTAATTCTGCATGCAGAGAGCAAGAGGGACACTGTGCCTTTACTGTGTTCACTTAGACCCTGCGCAAGACACCACTGTGGTACTTGTGACAATGTCCTTTGCCTGCTTGTTACACATTGAAATTCAGCTTTTCTACTTGCCTGGGTCAGCCTGGGCTCAGCATCCTGGTCTCTTACAGAGCAGGCGAGTGCTTTAGCTGCTGGTTCTACTCTGCACCCCTCTTGTTTTTGACCAGAGGTTTCATTCAGGACCTGAGGAATCCAGACAATAATATCCATTCAAACTTTTAGTGGTAAATAACAGATGCAGTTTTGATGAGTCAACACTTTCTGACAAAAACAAAATACGATCAGGAAATCCCTGACCTGATCTAAACCTTACCAAAGTCTTGGTCAGTGTGTAAATCTTCTTCACTGAAGAGTTATAAATCATCATTTTATTACAGACACTGAAAAATTCTGCTCTCCTGATGCAGAAACAGTGCTGCTATCTCTTCCAATTAATTTTCATCAACCTTCTCCTAGTAAGTGACATTTTAAATCTCCTTCACCTTAACTCCTGTGAATATTAGCTTGGTTTCTGTCTCACATCTTCTGTCAGCTACATCATCTGCCTCTTACCACAGTGATGTTTTATTTCCACATGTAAATACTGTGATGTCTTCCCTCTTCACTCTTGTTGCTTGCTGCTGGCAGGTTTGGTTGCATAATTAATTGCACAGGTATTTGTTAAAAGGGGGTTTTCTTTCAAAAGGGTCCAGCCTTTGCTCTCCCTGCTGCTCTTGAAGTGAAGTGCACTTCCAGAATTAACTGTTAACTGGGGATGTAAATTAAGCTGCAGGACTAGCAGATAAATGAATTTGTCACGTGTAATTGCTAGGCAAAGTGGCTACAATTTTAGCTGTTTTCATTGGCCTATTATAGCTTTCCATTGCTAAAATAATGATTTTTTTCTGTAGAAAGAGGTATGGCCTTTGAAAGCGGAAGAGCTACTGCATATGCAGTAAGGTAGAATGTTGGGAGGGTTTTGAGCCATTCTGTATAGGAGAGCTTTGGCAAGGCCCCAAATGCATTTCCAGTTGGAAAGTAATTGTTTAAAGGGACAGCACAATGCTGTGCTGGCTGCTTTGCCAGGGAGCACAGGCAGCGTGCTCCAAAGAGATGCTGAGAACCAAGGACAGGGTGTATGGAGCACCAGGCTGGGGGTCTACCAATGCCCATTCCATGGTGGTGCCCCAGAATGGGTCAGGAACTTCTCATGAAGTCAGCCTCTGTCTTGTCTCTTCAACTGGGACTCTTTTCCAGGGATCACATCTCACCACATGCAGATACCAAAGCTCACACAGTGGTTTGCATGGGGACATAAAGCAGTGCCATGGTAGAAAACACAGCCAATACCTTTAAAAAGTATTGGCAATTATTACTTTAGTCCCTTTTGCCTGGCTCCGAGGGGTCCCGCATGCCCCCACAGAGCACAGGCAGGGTAAGTAATATGTCAGTAGCAAAGAGTCAAGAAGGGTACTACTCTTTTATCCCAGCAAAGCATGGGTTTATTTGACCATCTCTTCTCCCCGAAATCTCCCAAGCAAGTACAAAGAACAAAAGGGAACGTTTGTATTTTCCCGGGCTCCAAGGAGGCGGGATTAGGGGAACGGAGACCAATAGGGAAGCTCTAGGGGAGTGGTGAAAGGCAGAGGCTGACAGCCAACCAGGGAAGCCAAATGGGGAGATTGATAATAACAGGATCATTCAGCCTGGGGGAGGGATCCTCTCCAGTTACCC